>SNQJ01S0047482.1:0-25046 GCA_010110895.2 Picea sitchensis | reverse complement strand
TAAGGAAATGGAGGGGAATAAAGATGTAAAGTGGTAAGTATGGTCGAGAACGGTACGATGGCTCATTAAGGGAGTTCCTCGTAGCAAACCCATACCCAAGGAAGACCACTTACTAGGGCAGGATGTCAACCACCAAGGTGAAGTAGGGCAAAAGGCATAAAGTCCAAGCATATATCATGAAATCTAGAGCAATCTAAGATACAACATACTCAACTTGCTTAAATATTGAAATGATGCTCACCATAATACTGACTTGTACCTCATGGAGCAAGGCCCACTGCCTTCTGGAAGCCAGCTGATGTGGTGGATGCCATTTGTAAATTTGTGACCATCTGTGGTGGTGAGTGGGGTTTCCAACTGTGAAAAAGGGTACTGCTGGTCATGTAGTCTCACGACACTCCATATCTGCAACCTGAGGGTGTCAAGACATAAGCTCCTTAGTTATGTAGAAAATGGGTATAATAGTTGAGGATTCCATTGTTGACACTAGCAGTTAGAGGCATGAGCTAGCACCTCAGTAGGATTGTGATCAAGAGTCACGACACTTGACAGGACAATTAAGAGTCAGTGAGGACATGATCATGGAAACCACTAGATGCATTGTTGATACACACGCATTGGTTGGAGGATATTGTTGGAGGGCCTCGTTGGCACATGATAGTTCAGATGGGGGACTTGCCATTGATGACTTCCATACACTCAGGGAGAGAATGACTGTGATGAGGGCCAATTACCAACAATTATTGATGGATAGGGATTACCTCTTAGAGGTTGGCGAGATGTATCACAGGGCATTGAGGGAGAAGGAGATTGAGGTGGACTGAGATTGAGACAACAATATGGATTGGCAGGGAGGCCAAGTTTAGTGATTATGGGCAGGACAACATGACTATCAACATACTTCGGGCAGAGGTTTACAATTTTGTGGGCACTGAGATACTTGGTATGAGACCTTCAGAGCTATGTGATGGAAGATTTGGTGCTCTTCTAGAGCGCATGAGGGTTTCAGAGACTTGCATGATTGATTCATTCCATTGCTGGGGGAATTTGAGAGCAAGTCAAGATGAGTATGCTTTGTGGCAGGATGGATCTCCTTGGTTGAGGATCAGATATAACAACAGATCATCTTCTTGGTTAGTAGGGGGTTTGGCTTCTGCTAGAGACGATAGTTGGGAGATGGGTTTATGTCAGAGACTCCTTGATGGATGGATATGGGATCTACTTGTTCCATTGGTTGGCGGTCTCCAGGAGATTCATGGTGTTGGTATCTTACAGGACTATACTTCACAGGGCACTGCAGTTTGCATCTTGATATGGGATCCATGGATTTGAGTGCATGTTAGTTCAGAGTTTGATGGGGTCGAGATCCGAGTAGAGTGGTTGCATGGGGAGTTGACCGAGGATTGAGTGCACATGATCATTCTACTCATAAAGAGCATTTGGGTATCATGTATGGTGAGCACTTGGAGGGGCCATGTCTTAAGGAGGCTTACTACAGGTTACATAGGTGGATATGGGATCCTGGTATTATACACAGATTGATTCAGTTATTATTTGAGGACAAACACTATTCTAGCAAGGAGGACTGTAATGTCCCCATTTTTGGACATTATTATGTTACAAAGTGTTATGCCTACCAGAGTTGCCAGATGGGGGTGACAGTGAGTTCAGGAGTTATTGAGGGGTTTTATTGGGACTTGCATCGTTCATCATATTTTGTCATCAGGATACATTCCGCACAACTTGGCTTTGGTTCTGTTGCATTCTGACGATTTCTGTAATTTTGAGTTATTATGGGTCATATTTTAATTAAT
Organism: Picea sitchensis; assembly: GCA_010110895.2. Taxonomy (NCBI): domain Eukaryota; kingdom Viridiplantae; phylum Streptophyta; class Pinopsida; order Pinales; family Pinaceae; genus Picea; species Picea sitchensis. Next base: position 23,232 of record SNQJ01S0047482.1, on the reverse strand, counting down.
TTCACTAAGAAGGTCATTATGGGCATAATACTTAGAGAAACCTCGTAGTGTAATAGCTCATCGGAATCGGGAGGAAGAGCACTACAGGATTAGATGATGAGAAGTGACTTTCAGTGGATGGAGTCTGGAGAAGCCATAGGGACGAGTAAACCTCTTTTTAGAGGCAAAAAGGCTAATTAATTAATAAAGTGATTTAATTAAGGAATAATAAAAATAAAGTAAAAGTCACTTGGAGAGAAAAGGTGAACAAGGGGGATAAAAGAGAGACAGGGGCCTCTATTCTCTCATTATGTGGATTATCATTTTGATGTTTGGCTTCTTGCTAGAAAGCCCATGATACTTGGGGGTTTTGAGGGTTTTGACTGAACAAACCCTAGAGATCAGCTCGGTGGTGAAAGATCCCACCTTTTCTGATCCAAGTGTGGCCAAGGAGGTGAAAGATTCCTCCCTCACACTTCTACATCAGTTACTATTCATTCATAGGAGTAGTTGAGGAGACAAGGCACAATTTTGGAGTTTTCTATAGAGCTAGGGCACACTGTTCTTGAGAGAGAAGTTCGTGGAGGATTGTAAACAGTGGATCTAAGAGAGATCTCACTTCAGAGGTGCTATCTATCACCAGGGCGCCTTTTTGCATCAGGGTTTGAGTGGATTCTTCAGCCTATCCATTCTATCTTTCAGTGGGGCGCATTCCTCTTGAGGAGGTTGCATTTGTATTTGGAGATCTACAGATGGAGGGTTTGGATCTGCATAGATCTTTAGAGGGATCACTTCCCTTGATTATATATCTTCAGATCTAGAGGTTTGTAGCTTCTTTGTGGTGTTTGGAGCTTACATTTATTTATTTGTGGAGTTGGGTGAGTTTTCTCTTCAGGAGGGCGCGCTGATCTCAGTAGATCTAGCGATTTGGAGTAGGAGATCACTCCCAACAGTTTGGAGATTCACCGTAGAGGTTTCCTAACCCCATTTACTTATTAGTAGTTGGTTTCAGTGATTCAGAGGCCATATCCTTGGAGGCCGATTTCTTGGCATGCTACAGCCAGTCGGGGGGCGCATTGTGTTAGAGGGGACATCACATCTCAGCTAGGGACGAGTTGGATCTTCTAGATCTTTGGTATTCAGCTCGAGGAGGCTTTTGGAAGCCTATATCTTCATCTCTCTATTGTATTTTGGGGGCATTGTCAGCCATACACTCCATTCTCTTATATGTATTCCAAATCTGCTCCATTTTGTTTGAGGACAGCTATATATCTAAATAGCATCAGATCTGAGGTATTTGTGGCTATTTCTTGTGTTATTTGTCTTTCATCTCGTTGAGTATATTCCATTTCTATATTGCAATCTTTTACTTGCTGCAAACACAACAAGAACCATCACCATAACACCCAACGAAACTCATGAAGATACAAATCTGCAAAGTGTTTGACAAAATACCACAACCAAAAAAACACATAAAACCTCAATGTTCCAAGCAAATCTGTTTGGGAACATTACAAGCTACTTTGTTTTTGGAGGCTTGGCCTAGTGGTTTAGGACAACAACCAAGTGTTGAGGATGTTTTGGAGGTTCAGAGTTCAGCTAGAGTTTTTCTGGGCAGAGATTTGGGGCTGCTACAACCACCCTAACAACCATAGGTATGTAAGACTGTTACAATAGTCTTAGGGCAACATCGAGGGGCTGCTGTAGCAGCCCAACAACATACTTGAGGGAAGCTTGGTGGGCCACAACAACAGTCTCTTAGGGGCAGTTTTGGACAAACATTGAGGGCTGTTACAACCAACCCAACAACAAAGAAGAGACAACCATCAATGAACAGTTTGGGCCTGTTTGAAGATGCTATTGACCTGGTGTTAAGTTGCATAGGCAGTGGAGGGTTTGAAGGGGCAAGGAACACCCTAACCCTTAGCCTCCGTACAATAGACTTGGACACGAAAACCAGGAGGGTTTCTGCATTGTTTGTAAGTGTTTTTTGGTATCTTTCTTTTATGTAAGTTTGGGCCATTGTCCTTGGTACGTGAGCCCTTTGTTCTGGGTTTAAGAACAAGTGTTTTGGGCATTAAATTCCTGTGTACTAGTGTATGATTCAATTGCTGGTTCATTTTCTGCTGTGCTGAGTTTTTAGGCATATCAGTGTGTTTATGTTCATAGCTCAAATTGTGTAATTTTGTGTATATTGTTGTGAACCTAGACCAGTCCTGAGGTGTATGTGGACCGGTTTGGGTGCACTTCGAAATCTAACAAGACAATGATGAAATCATTTCCCTCAGCATGAAGTAGTCAATAAAAAGTAATAAGAAGGTATGGCATCGTATCCCTAGTGCTGGATGAGGGGGATGACTGACTCACAACAGATGACTCAAAGAATGCCAACAAAGAGACAAACCGTAAGATGACTCAAGACTCCCCTATTGTTTCTTCCAGTCTACCCATCCTTATAGACTCATTGCTCTGGGAATGGCGACAAACATGACCCTCATCCAGGCTCACTCTAGATGTGAACTGAAGGAAAGACCAGGTGAACATATGATATGACGCTCAAAGTTTGACCTGAGACTAATAGGTGGACAGCAAGATTATTAGAAAATAAAAAGACCAGCCTCATACGAGGTACTTATTATGCAAAGAAACATGACCAAATGCTTATGTGAACAGGGAGAAATCAACAACTATCAAACTAGGACTGAAAAGCAAAATGGATGAAGTAAAAATCTATGAGACAAAAGTTTAACTTGCTGTCCACAAGCTCAAAAAATCAGCAAAACTAAATCTGAAAATTGACACTACAAGAATAAACAATAAACTACTACACACAAATATACTTATGCTTTTCTCTTTTTATTTTTTATTTGAAACCCAAAAACACTTATTCTGGAAGTTTTGTCAGAGCTGCCATGATCAATAAACATACTCGAATGACCAATGTAACCAAGTGATCGGTTAGACGAGAAAGATCAACATAGTCAACCTTCTAGTGCAACCAATCTTCAAATCTCATAAGCTGGAAAATGCCTTATTGTGCTTGCTACTGAAAAAATTGATGAAGGTTGTTGGTTGGAACTTGGAACATATTACTTCAACATTAATCAACATGGAAGTATAAGAGCCAAAACTCTTAGAATCTAATTGTTGAAATACCTTCATCTTTCTCAGGTCAATTGGATCATGATTAACCCTGATATCCAAACAATGATCAAGAAGATCTCCTTGAAAAACAAAATTTGACTGCAAAACCATGGGCAGATTGTCCGAAAGATCATCTTTTGGTTGAACCAAAGGTTGATCTCCTTCCTGCAATGGTATCTGATCAAATTATTCCCGAGCAACTGTTGGGATATGCAAAGGTAAAGAGTCTTGCTGCTTCAAATTTGCATCACTGGTTTGTTGTTCTTCCTATTGTATTTTATCATCATTAATGGAAGAAATCAACGAACACACTTGAAAACCCGACTCTCTATCTTCATATTTATGGAACTCTGCACATGGCTCAAGCTTTGCAACTACCGGTTCCTGATCATCCAAGCATGAGTCATCATCATCCTGTTCATCTCTGGAAACATGATAAGATGCAAGGTTTCCATCATTATGTTCTTCTACAACAACAAGAAGTTCCTGCAATCTTTTGGCAGCTGTAAAGAGTTCCTCAACTCTTTTGGCAGCCAAGAAAGCTTGCCCTAAATTTGTTGGTTTTTGAATCCAAATGAGATAACGAAACTGTGGATCAAAAGCCAAGGCATAATCCACCATAATGTCTCTTGGTTGGTATGTGTGGGGGATCTTATCATAAATTTTGATAAATCTGACATGGAACTCAGGAATAGCTTCATCTTCTCCCCTTTTAATGTGAAAAAAATCCCAAACAATACCCTGCACCCATTGTATACATTCAACATCCATGATCAATCATGATCTTTCTTCAATGGAGTCACCAATGGACGTTGTTAAGTGGTGATCTATCTTTGTGTTCGTAAATAGATGTTTAGGTTTGTTAAGGCTCGAAACAATGCCTTGTGTATGGTTGAATCTTGGAGATTTCTACTTGATTTATCCAGTATGAATTCGATCCTGTAAATAGTGGAGTCACCAGGTGAGTTTAAAAAATAAACAAAATGAAAATGATCACCAATGTCATTGATATTTGCAGGGATTGACAACAAATCCCTGACAACGGTGGCAATTTGTTAGCACGAATTTCGACACTTAAATAAATATGAACAACTTTGTAGATCAACAATCGGAAATATGTGTAACTTTTAGGAGAAATTGCCCAATGTGTCACTTGCAGAACTCCTCTCCGTTTGGGCCGGTTCTTGTCAACTTCAGGGGGGTGTCCCTAGACTTGCATGAGCTTCCTTCGCTGTAGATCTGCAAAACAAACACATGAAAACAACATACAAAAGTTTCCTTTGGCCAGCGACCAAGCTGCCAAAGGGTTTTGAGAAGTGATTTTAAATATCAATGGTGGAATTTCCTTTGAGGTTAGCTTTAAAAGTAATGTAAAGAAAGGATATTGAAAGCGCTAATAAGTAGTAGATTTTACCCAAATAAAAGGATGAAAACTTCTAAAACATTACACAAAAACCCATCAAGATACCAACAAACCCCGAGAGCCGGATACAAGCATAACAAAGTTTTAATTCTGCATAAACCAAAAGGCTGATAGCACCAAAGAGACAGATATAGAACCGGTACAATGATGTTTCTTGCACAAGAATGTAGAAGCTAGAAGAGAGAAAGGAGAGAATGTGAGAGAGTATGCTGCTGCTGAAGAAGATCCAACCCTGAGACAATAGATCAACTCTGCTTATAATGATTTCCTCCTCTTATGCAGATTAGTGAGAAGGAGGTTGAACTATGCATGCAAGTGATGCGCATTCATGGTTTGAGTTGAGTGAACTTGCCATCCACCTGTCTTCAAGTGGAGGTATGCATTGATCCAAGTGAAGTGAATCATGTTAATCCGGAGAAGAGTAGAGTGAAGTGTCCAAGCGCTCTGAGTTTAACTGGAGAGTGGCTGAGTTGTCACAAGATGAAAAGTCCATGCATATAGTTTAAGTGAAGTAAAGCTGGAGGAAGAATGTCAATGTGCACTAGTTCAATTAGGAGTCTAACTCAGTTAAGTAGCCATGAACTAGAGAGAAAGCCATGTGCCTTAGATGATGTGGAGACCTTGTGGAGTGGGATTATCCATGCACATTGATGGTTATAGGAAAGGTGAAGTGAAGTAAGGGCGAAGTGAAGAAAGGGAATCATGCGCATGAATGAGTAGAGATGCTTGGAGTTAAGTGACAAGGACTTGAAGAGGGAAAGTCAATGCACATTAATCTTCTTTAGATGAGCTTTGAGTTGAACTAAAGCTAGACTTAGATGAGGTGGCAAGATGTTTTAGTTAAGTGAAGATACTCTGAGATAAAGTGAGATGAAGTGAGAGAAGACCATGCGCACTAGTGGAGTGGAGATGAACTACAAGCAAACTGACAAGAAGTACTCCTGACTTTAGTCAACTAAGGAGGATACCTCAGTTAACTGATACAAACATCCAGTTGACTCACTCTAGTGGCACCTCACTGGCTTATCCATGCAAACGACCTAGTTATCTATAGTTTGACCGAGTCACACGCTCTGATGACTCAAGAACACTCCCAGTGATCTCATGCGCTTTGCCACATCACTGCTAATTCATGTAGGCATCAAGATCCTGCCACTTGTTGTAGTATCCCCACTAATTATTTTGAATTTTTACTTAGTGTTTCTGTGTTTATATGGTAGAAAACTTCCGTCAAACAGTTTGTAGGCATTCTCAAAACTCAATGTAAACCCCTCCTGGTTATTGCTGTTAAGTTTATTGTTTGCTGTAGCTTATTTCAGGTGTAGTGTTTTTGTTAAACACTTTATGAACATACTCCAAAACCCACTATAAACCCTCTAATCTGCTGCTGTAGCTTTTCGAGTGTATTTATGGTTTAAGTCTTCTGTCAGACACTTGGTTAGCATGCACAAGAACCCACTCTAACTAACCTTGCTGCTGCTGTTGTACTTCTCTGTGGACTGTTGATGCATATATGTGACTGCTGGTAGCTTGTTGTGTGTTTCATAGGTTAGATCTTCCATCAAACAGTTTGTAGATGATGTGTTTCTTTAGGCAGTTTGTAGCCTGTCTAAGAACATTTGGCACACACACATATATCTAGAAAACAGCAACAACATATATATAGAATATCATAAGTAAGAGTGACAGCAATATATTTCAACAAATCTGACTGTTATTCAACTCTGAGTTGGGCTGTTACAGCAATGAGAAAACCCACAATTTGCTTTTCTATTACAACAGCAAAACAATCAAATGATATCTGACCTGTATAGGTATGAATGCACAACAATGAGTAAGAGATAAACAGGCCTGGGAAATGTATGTGTGCTGTAGCAATAACAAAGATGGAGAGACAGCAGTCCACTGCTAGATACTCACCCCAATCTTCCCAGAACTCAGTCTTCAAAGAATGGTGCCTTCCCACATATATATATCAAGTCAGCAAAGAGATAAACCACGCCTGGGCTGAACAGCTCGACCTCCAGGTTAAGTAGTGCACCCAGCAGGAGTAATAAACCCTCCCAAACAAATAAAATGATCCCCACACTGTAAACTCATCCCACCTTAGAAGATTCGACCCCCCTCCACAGAGATCTCTGCCCAGAAATAAGAGAAAACGACCCAGCAATGTAGATTTCAGTCTCTACAAGGCAATTTGACTCCCTTTCTTCAACAAATCGATCCTGCATAAAGGAAATTCTCCCAACAAAGGGGAATGACCCCAACAACTATGAACTCGGCCCCTTTCAGCAAACTAAAGCTCTGTATCAAGAACTCTTCCAAAATATTGATGCAATGAAGAAATTTGGCTTTCTCAAGCCACCCAAAAACTCTGCAAAATAAAGGATGTCTTCACAATGAAATTTAATGAAGAACTTGGGTGATTCTTCCACTAACTTGGCTAGGGTGGATCTCTCACCACCGAAGCCAAGCTTGATTGGCTAGGGTGGATCTCTTACCACCGAAACCAATCCAGCTAGGGTTTACTCCAAACCCCCGAAGACTCCACGAGCTCTCCAAGTCAAATCACAATAATCATCATACATAATGAGAGGAAATGGGCTCTTATCTCTTCTTTATACCCGTTTCACCTTTTTCTCCTCAAGAGACTTTTTAATTCATCTTTAATATTTTCTCTAAAATCACTTTATTAATTTATTGGACCTTTTTTTTCCAAAAAGTGATTTATTTTACTTTTCAACATATTCGGGTACTGGAAATCACTTTTCATCATCTCATCTTGTGGATATTTTCACCCTGGTTCCAACGAGCTATACATTAAGATATTTCTTCAAGAAATAAGCTCCAAATAGTACCTTTAGTGTAATTAATTAAAATATGCCCAATAATAACCCCGTTTTATGGGAATCGTCGGAATGCAACGGAACCAAGAACAAGCTGTGCGGAATTGATCCTGATGATGAATAATGGTAAATAAACTAAGCTGGGCCCCATAAAAGTCCTCCAAACCTTTGGGTTCACTGAAGACCTAGTCTCACCCCTCTGACCTGGGTGACTCAAGCCTCCTGAGGTAACTCTTACCGCATAATAAGGGAATCCAAAAAGGGGGACATGACATTCGTCCATCTCAAAAGCTGCCACATGTTGCAACCATAATCTGCCACGTGTCATCACCCGAGACTGCCACATGTCACCTTGCTATAAATAGACATGCCCAAAATAGCAGTTCGCCCCCAAAATAGGAAAAAGTTGAAAATATCCGGCACTGCTAAAAGTAGAAAATCCTCCACATCTCCACAAGATCATACTTATCGGACTTGATTTTCTGTGAGGAGTTCAAATATGCGATCAAAACCGACATGCAATCCATGATAAAAATAAAATTGTTTCTCATGTGGTCCAAAAGGGGTTTATCAGGTCAGAATCTCGCAAGGATCTCAAATATATCATCATCCCTGACATGCATGCCTTGGAACCCTGTCTCCTAAAATGTAGGAGTACTGCTAAAAATGGTAACTCTCTCCAATCTGATGAAAACCTGTGAAATATCTATCTCTGAATCAGGAACACATCACTGAATCAATTCTATACTTGAAATCAATGGGAACCAACCCTGGTTTAAGCAAAGCTATTTCTGGAAATACTGTTTGAATACCAGCCTAATGGAAAGTGCTGGCTATTAACCCTCCAGTTTGCAAAGGTGCTTGGGGGTTAACAGAGTGGTAGGCTTCTAACGGAAGCTTTAGAGGAACTACTGCACTGTTATGTAAAATTTTAAACTTTGTGGTGTTGGAGTGTTAAACATTCCATTTTTGCTGCAAACTTGGATTTCTTGTATATATATATATATATATATATATATGTAGATATTGTCAAGCTTCTCTATATTTTTTTATTTGTTNCTTTGTGGTGTTGGAGTGTTAAACATTCCATTTTTGCTGCAAACTTGGATTTCTTGTATATATATATATATATATATATATATATATGTAGATATTGTCAAGCTTCTCTATATTTTTTTATTTGTTAATATATATCTTTTTCTTTACCTTTTCTTTTCTCTTTTGTGTATTTATCAATATTTGTTTGGTTGACAGTGGTTTTATATACAAGAGGTTCCCGATGCTTACCATGGCATATGATGGTTGTCACATTTGCCAGGAAGGTTGCTTTATGACTCCACAGGAATTTGGTTACATTGACCTGCTAAGAAAGATCTTTGAAAGTTAAACAAATTTATTTATTGCACGTTTCTTAATCTGTAACTTTATGTGATATCTTCTTCAGTCTACTGTTAATCCAACATGTCAACCACTGATCAGCTTCATTTAAGCCTTCCACTAATCTTGAGTATGTATAACTCCTAACATCCCTGTTAGTTGGAAGGTACTTTCTTTGGGGTGTTCTGCTTAATGTTGCTGAGTTGGGTTGAAGAGTTAGTCTTTGCAGTGAATTTTGACAAATTGACATTGTTTGAATTGTGCATTTGGTGATGCTCCTCAAAATAAACTTAGCGGCATTTTGAAAAACAAAAATGAAGATAAAATTTGCAGAAACAAGAAGTTTAACTTGTTTGCTACTGTATATTTATATCTAACACATCACTGAGCCTCTATAACCTCTGTATACTCATACAGTCTTCAATCTGTGGGAACAGCCTTTAACTTACTGGCTACTGTATTTTTGATATCTAACACTGTTGTCCATGCTCGCTCTTCTATAAGCCTCTATAATTTCATTATATAGTCTTCAAGATGTGATGTTGCCTTTTCACCTTACTAGTCCCAGTAAATCCAGTTTCTCTTTGGAAAAAAACTGAACAGACAATATTTAAGTGACCAATTAGAACTAGGAATAAGCTTGAGTGGTTTATGGACTGAAGACATGCTTTCCTTTGTATTGGTTTGTTGCATACTGTACAGTAAAGAATTGTGCATGCTAATGGTCTTGGAGCTTTGTACTGAGATATACATTGGATAGAGGATAAAATTTTAAGAAGACGTTAAGTATTACTTAACTTATATTAAGGAATACCAGATTGAGGCTTTCAACTTATAATTTGTCATAATTATGTTTCCTCTAGCATGGTGTATTGGATGATGAGAAGTGCATAGTTTTCAAGGCACCTAGTAACTTCAACGGTTTGGTGAGTTAAAATGTGCTGTTTTTAAGGCAATTTATTGTTAGATAAAAAAGCCCTTTTGTTACATGTTAATTGCTCAAGCTAACCTATCAAGCTTCAGTCTTTGTGATGCTAGTTTAATGTATTGTCTTCATTTTGAAGAACTCAGTGACACGGTTTCAAGTTATAATATCAGCTCAGGAGATGGGACCAAGAGAGAGGTCTCCATATGATTCTTATTCTTATAAAGGCATCCCTTCATCTTCACTGCTGCATATCATTCGGTAAATTCTCATTCCTTACTTTTTCTTGCCATGTTAGGTGTTTATGTTAATAGGGTGCTGAATGAATTTTTTCTTAATAGAAGTTACAAACTATATGGGAATTTCTCAAGTGCAGAATTTAAAAATCAGCTCACAAAACATTATGCCTCTAATGAATACAAGATCCAGTCAATATTTTAGCATGCTATGATTGAACATATTCATATCCGAGTATAAAAGTCTAATCCCTTAAGCAGAGTTCCTGATAGAAACAGATACAAATTTCTGATGTGTAACAGATCTGTATGATTTATCACATGAAATTTTATCTGAGATGCATCTATCAGTCCCTAGTTCATTTCTTAAAGTTATGTTAGGTCGTCAAAGCGAGTAATTCTGAATTTCCTTCCTATTTGCACCACTTTGCAAAATCTACATTATAGATATTTCTCTCAACTTTGTTATGCATATTAGTACTGTTATCCATCAAAGTTGCACTAGGTTGGACTTCCAGCGAGCTGTCGAAGATTGAACATTATTGTTCAAAATTCAGAGTTCAGAAGTTCAACTGGTCAATAAAGACCAACCTTTTTTAACATTTCCATAAAAATTTGTAATAAGAGATGTTGCATGATCAACTTGTAAAAGGTCTTAGCCACCTAGTCTTAAGCATGAGTTATACTCTGGAGTGTTTTTTCACTTATTTAATATATTTTACTGACAATTTATAATTTATGAGTTTTTTCACTCAATCCCTTCAAAGCTGGAGTATATACCCATGGTTAGGTCTTAGCATGGATCTAAGCCTAGTGTCTAATGTATATTACCATGCTAAACATACTCCTAGAGTCTTATGGAAATGTGCTAAGTCCTTAGTTTTTTTTTAATTTTTCGGATAATTAAAAATTTGTCAGAATTTGACAATTTTTAATTAAAAAATAAAGATGTATTAAAAAAGTGGTACTAGGGGACTTAATATGCCTTGGGGGTGCTTATTTTTGGACCTAGAGCACCCATATTACCTAAGTATCCACTTAGTTGAGCAAAAATAATGGTTTTAATCACTTAAAATCATTTTTGCTCAAAAAACCCAAAAAAGTCAAAATAAAATTAAAAAAATCAGCAAAGATCAAAAATCAAGGAAACATGTGTGGACATGTTGGAGACAAATAAAGTTTCAAAAGGTTATGTGGCAGCCACAAGATGTGTTTTAGATATAGGTTAGATTGATTGGGTGATATGTGATTGGATTATTGAGTGTGGGCCAAGAGGAAGTGCACCCTTCTTGAGAGAGGTGGCGCACCCACATATGAACCCACCTACCTTTGAGAGGTGGCGACCTCCTATCCACCTAATCCTTTGATGTGGCGATTTGTGAGGGCTTGTGGGATAAGTGGCAGCCAAGTCTACACACTTGGCACATCTCACTCTTCCAAGTGGTGCGCCCCTCTTCACCATGTGGTGCGCCCTCCTCATCTCCCCACCTCTCACCTTTGGCTATATAAAGAAGCACTATCCCATTGCTAAAGCTAGTTGGAGCTTGGGATTTGTGCAATTGTAACAGTGATCTATCTTTTATACTTGGAATAAAAAGGCTTTGGAGGCTAATTTGGTGTGGATCTATGTGTGGTTGCTCATTGTCAAGTGCATTTTATGAGGTGATATTATTCCATTTATTTGCTTATTGTAATTTGTTGAATTTGACCTTTGTAAGGTGTACTACTATAGTACTACTCATAAGGGATATGATTGTAAATCTGGTTTGATTTTCTTTTCCTATTGATTATCTATACTAGAAATCTAAATGTGTATTTTATGTTTTGTTTAGCTAATATGCCATTGAGTTTTCTTTGTAGGTAACACCAAGATCTAACAGGTTGCTTGCAAGTTTTGTGGACTTTAGGGATCTCATTTGGAGGATTGAATGAGCTTGCTTGCTCTTACTTTCTCTAAAAAAAAAACAGAGAAGGACAATAGCCCCTCTTTCATGCTAAGAAGACTCCATTTCTGCCCAAGTGTTCCAAGGGTTTAAAGAGCCTTTTTCTTCTCATCTCCTTCTCAAATTAAAAGCTAAATTTTCTGTTGGGTTAATTTATTTGCAAAGCAAAATTTCAATTCATAGAAGAAATACAAGTTATCTTTCTTTGCAAGCTAACAACAAGTAGTTTAGATCTCCTTTTCTAAAGAAGAACTCATCTAGATCTAGCTTGTTGTTTATCATCTTTAAGCTCATTTTCTCGCTGAAATCTTAAAGCTAAAGATAGTAAATTTTTTCAAGGGTTTAAAGTTAAATTTGAGTAAATTATTACTGTTTTAGGACAACAAGGATTTCAGTAAGAAAAAGGCTCTGATTAGTTAGTTTAGATTTAAAAAACTTTGCTAACTTAGCATAGATTTTACTTAGAAGTTTTCAGTTTTATAAACTAATAACCCAAAGCACTCTTAAAGTGTCTTTGGCCATATTTGCATCTTGTTTGTTCGCTGATTTTGTGCAGGTTGGTGCAAGGACAAGGGGAATCTGTGCCGAAAATTCAAAGAATTGAAGTTTCTAAGACCCCCAAAGTGGTCTTATTTTGTTAAACCATTGTAAAAGTGATTTTTTCAGTTTATGATCCATATATAAGGGTCCATTCTCACTTAAAGATATCTAAAGACTCTGAAAAAGAGCACTTGTAACCGTGGTAAATAAAATCAGTGAGCCAAGGGAGGCCTCACTTTGCTTTTCCCCCGAGGTGTGTGTGTTGTGCTAAGAGATCTTTGTCTTGATTGGTTTCTTGTCTTTCCTTTGTTTTAAAACATTCCAACAAGTTCACATTCTACTCTAAAATTAAAATCAAACTACAAATTTAATTAGTTCTCCTTTTCTGCAAAATCGAGTAATCTTTAATTACTAGTTAGCTTTATTTCTTGCAATTTTTCAAAGGTGGCAAATAAACCATCCCCTCAGCTCCTTGCAAGAGGCCTAGTCAGTGTGGATTAGTAATTTGCATAACATTTCAATTTCCGCAATTTTATTTTTTGTTTAAAATAAACATTTCCCCTCAGCTCTTAATGCGGTTGCTGACCCTTCTAGTTGCGAGCTAGTCTCAATCTGCTGGGAGTAAGTTCATACACGTTGAGTTGGTCAGTGGTGATAGATTAATTAAGGAAATCTCTAAAGTAGTTAGCTTAATGTGCGGGAAAACGTCTGAAAGTGACCTGCGAAGTAAGGCGGGCCCTCTCGGGACCTGATTTCCCACCCGTTTTGGACATCTAGCGCTTTGAGTGAGTTTACTGGTGAGACCATTGGGTTTCGATAAACTCTCCACAAGTTTCCAAACAAAGAGATAACCTCCAAGGAGGCCAAACAATCTCATTAACTCAACATCAATTTATCCTAATAAAATACACGAACTACATTGCCCACGATTACCTTTAAGACACTGGTCTCATATTTACACTCAACAAAACCATATGCTTCACTTTACATTTCAGTTATTTATTTGAAGCAATTTAATTTTACTTGCATCTAACAACTGTGTCTAAGTATCCTTTTATGCAAGTACATGCTTGATATATCTATCGTGGATGAATAGTTGATTTGTGTATTTTCAATTTATGATTGATTGTTGAAAGAATAATAAACTCCTAGATTTATTTCTCATACTTAGTTTAGTTCAAGCCTTATTATATTTGTTAGGGACTACCCCCCTTGGCTTTGCTAGGAGTTAGCCTAGATGGAGGAGTTGAGGATTAGGTGACAACACTTTAACTCTCACTTGCCCCCAAGGACACCGAGTGGATTTAAGATTTCTTCCACGTCTTCCCAGGTGTGTATAAGGCGGCAACAAGTACAATTCACAAGCTTTGAGACTAGAGTAGCATTGTGATTGCAATGCTTGTGCATATATACTGGATGCCAATCATAAACATGGGCATTGACCATTTACATGCAAGATGTGCACATAAAATATTTTGTACTGTGTTGTATGGTGGAAATATTACAAGGACTGATTGGATGCCACAGTTGATATAAAAAATGCAATAATAATGCTTAAGCTTATGAAGTAAACTCCTTGTAGGAGTAAGGTACCTGTTTAAAAAACATGACGGTGGTTTGATCTATATGATTAGGATGGCTGAAGAATTACATGTCAATGTTTCACTTACGTGTAGACTTATTGGTCTGCAAACTGGTAATAGGTCACATACACATGCAGGTGGTCACATGTGAAATTTGTTATTTTTTGACTATTTACAATGATCCAAGTGTGGAAAAATATCTCTACAGTCCAGTAGTTGAGATTTCCGTCAAATATATGGGCGAACATAGCAGGCAAAACAGATGGAGGACACATTGAATGATCATGTGGCAAACTTTTATGGAAGGAGACTCCCATTTTTGAGAATTTCTTATAACAGTGGTAAACATTTGGCTACAGATATGATGCATTTGTACCTATGTATATTATGATCTTTTACTCTCGGACTGTAATATCCCGGATTTCGGATCTGGATATAAACTGCTAATATCTGGGGTTTCGGTTGTAGATATGATACGCTGAGGGTTTCAGATTGAGTTTCAAAGGTTTCTGGATGCGTTTTTGCTGTGTTTATTGGTTTCATACAATGCATGCACGAGATTTGGAACAATAATCAACTCCCATATATTTTATTAAGTAGATGTCAGACAATGCAATCCGTATGCAGAAAATCAATCAAATCTCCTCAGTTAGACCTTATTATGAATAGATCTGAACTGGAATACAAAATAAAATGCTAGGAAAATACCGGTAATGAAGAAAAAATGATGGATCTGAGATTAGGAATGTAGATCCAATACATACACAGGAAAATGCGCTGCATGCAACTGGGAATGCACTGCAATTGCTGCCAAAAACTAAATACTTTGCCTTGATGGCTATACTCGTCAGATCTGGCTGAAATCAGTCCCAAATGGGTCGCTTTGCTGCTGGTCACACTTCTCCTACTTTAGATCTGGAACTCAGGCTCATTGCAATTTTTGTCAAATCCCTGGATGGATTTTCGGAACCCCTGCGCACTGCCCAAGGAAGACTGGTTCGATTATGGGGTTTTACCTGTCAGAATCAGATGAAAACTGTCTCTGGTGGTGGGCCCTAGCTCCACCTCAAATGGGTTAGAAGGGATTCGTCCTTCCTTGATTCGTTGGGCCAAACGACCCTCTTCTGTTGCTAATCTCTCCTCGAAACCACACACTGCAACTGGTAAACTGCGCACTGCCTGGTGTGGAATCCCTCTGCTGCTGTAGCTCATTGAAGGACCCGTGTGATCCCATTGACAGTCTAGGGCATATCTCTCCATGCCAAACCCTGTCAATAATTGTGCTTTCGTCCAGAACTCCACAAAACAATAAAGGAAATCGCCTTGATTCTTCTCTGGTTCTAATTTTGAATTCACAATATGCATAATGAGCCAGCAAGTCGACTTTTCCCCCTTTATATCCTCCTCCTTCTAATTCTTCGTTGACATTATTCATTTAAGTGACTTTTCTCCTGAGTTCTAATTTAATATTCACTTAAGTCACTTAACGCCCTTTTTACCCCTTTTAATTATTTAAGGTCATTTTCAACTTAGGATTTTCTTGTAATTGCCATTAAATAATTCCTTTGTCCCCCTTTTCTCCGACTATAGCCTACGGGAACCAATATAGGCTACTTAGTTGTTCCTCTTGGAGTCATCATTGGGAATGAGACATTACAGTCCTCCCTTCCCGGGATTGCTTGTCCTCAAGCAACATCAAGCTAAGGTGTTGTAAGATCTGCTCTCCCTCCTGTTGCCCACCTATTTCAACTAGGTGTCAACGTCATGTACCTTGTGGTACAACATATTTAAATACTTATGCCTCAGCAGGGCAGTTTTGCCCCCAGCACATCTTTTTGTATACACGGAATGTCTGCTCCCCTGCGTGGGATAATAATGTGATATGTCAGCATGAGTCACTTTTTAGTTAGTTGCCTAAGACTTTATCATTAGGGAAGTCCTTTCATCGAGTGTTTTTTATTCTCAGGTGATTAATCTTGCTTTTCGGCGATTTTAATTACCCTTGAACTTTTCACTCAAATAATCCTCCAAAGTGGTG
Organism: Picea sitchensis; assembly: GCA_010110895.2. Taxonomy (NCBI): domain Eukaryota; kingdom Viridiplantae; phylum Streptophyta; class Pinopsida; order Pinales; family Pinaceae; genus Picea; species Picea sitchensis. Next base: position 7,198 of record SNQJ01S0047482.1, on the reverse strand, counting down.
AAAGACGTTCTAATGATCGAGCCCAAAGTGTGACTAAGGTTTATAAATGTTGAACTGACCATGCTAGACATCTTCTAGAGTCTTGCAAAATTCTGTTAAGTTTTGATAGTTTTTTTTTTTAATTATTAAAAATTTTCGTTAATTGGAAATTTTAATTATTTTTGAGGTAAAATGTAAAAATTTGGTCCTTTTGGATTTCGTATAGGGGTATGAGTACTCAAAACAAATGGCTTATGATCCCCTACACCCTTGGACCAAGTTTCAACTCAATTGGACAAGTTTTGCTAGGTCATTGTCCATGAGGAGTCCAAGTCAGTCAGAAGTCAACAAATAATTGGCTTAGGTAAAAAAGCCAAAAATTGTAAAAATGTCTAAAGTCACGAGAAAAAGTGGGAAAATGATTTCTAATGTATTTTCTAAGTTGGAAAAGTGAAAATCCACTTAGAAGACCCCCCCATGCCAAGCCAACAACCAAAAGGGATGTCTCCCTAGTGAAGAGTGCGCCCCCCTTGCTCATGAACTTATGTGAAAGTGAAAATTAAAGTGAGAAAAGGGTCAAAACCTAAAGTGCGCTCTTCTTTGAGCCTATCTTCATGTTTGGATAAGTGTAAAAGGGTTTCCCCCCTTCCCATGTCACCCCTCAAACCCTAACTTGCGCCAAAACCCTAAAAGTGCGCCCTCCTTGACTTAGTCTCTCTCTCTTGGATGGGTGACAATTGCAATTCATCCAAGAGGAGTTTCTTCTCCCTCATATAAAAGAGAGCCTTCCCTCCTCATTTTCACATGATTTCTCTCAGCAACTCGATTATGTCAAAATCTCTCCCCTTTGTGGGGAGAGATTTGACCTTGACGTCACACACTATGGGGAGTTGACCCTTGTGTTTCTAGAGGGAGTAGCCTCTAGAAGTCCACATGGGAGTGTCATGTGTGACATAACTTTTGCTACAATGTCTCAAGTAAGCGTCGGGAGGACCTTCTCCCAGATTGGGCTGCAGACCAAGGGAGAGAGGATGCATTTATCACAAAGGTGTACATGTGGTAAATGGGCCCAGGCGTAGTCCTTCCTTGATCATAATAAGGAATAATATGGACTCAAGGTTTTTGAGGTGCTTTCCATGTGTCAACTAGCATCGACTGACATTCACTCACAGGTGTGTACCTGTGGTGAACGACCTTGGTGTAGTGTTTGTCCTAAGTCATGCTGATTTGACTAGGAGTGATAAAGACTCAAGATGCTAGATGCTATCACATTTGGACCTAGAGTGAGCCTGATCTCAAAGAGAGTCAATTGGCTCAGAGGGAGAGCCGTGGAGGGAGTTTCCCCTTAGTTCAGGTGTGAGAGAGACATCTCCCAAGACTGACAGACAGGTTTCATGAGTCTAGGGCAAAGTTTGTATACTTCAGAGGAAAACTTGGCATGATGCAGAATGTCTCCCTCGTTGAGAGGGAGTGTTGATGTTTGGACAACATTGAGAAGATATTCTCCTAGATTAATAATTAATAATATAATTATTGATTATTAAATAATACATATAATAAGTAATAATAATAATAAATAGTTACTTATTATTCAAGGGATGCATCCTTTCATGGGTGGTCACCATATGTTCTCTATATATGGAATATACAGTATCATCTCATATAGAAAAATTAACAAAAGAGCCATCTATAACTCACAACCGACTTCTCCTTTGGTCTTGGCACTATGTCCCAAACATTTGCATGATAGAGGTGTACTCCTCCACCATGGCATCCCACCATACCTATTGGTTTGCTGCCTCCTTAAAAGTGGAAGGCTCAGAATCTAGAATGCTGCTCATCAATGCCATATAGTTTGGAAACTTATTTGGAGGTTTGCTCTCTCTGAATGTGATACTAGGAATCTCAACATGCTCTTGAGCATCCCTCATTGTTTGACTAAACTATCAATGTCTCTTGATAGAAGTGCAAGGGGATACCGTCTTGCTTTTTCTTCCTGATGGCTGTTGTATTGTTATGGAAATCACTAGTGATCCTATCTCAACCTTTGGAGCTTTTTGCTCCTCATCCTCTATCACTAGGTCTAGAATCTCCTTAGAACTATGCTTGATGCTTGGTAAAGAAACCTTGGCATGCTTGCCAAGCGTGCACCCTCTACATACACCATGTTGTTAAATTCTAAACTTTAGAAAACCTATGACTATCTCTCTCAGAAGAGGCAATGCCTTGTGATGCAAGTGCCCCATGCTCTTGTGCCGCAGCTTGCACAAGTTGTCATTGTCATGCACCAAGGCTCGAACAGGTTCATCATGCAACCTATACAACTCACGTTCTCTAACGCCTATTACCTGAGCTATATCTGGGCTAGATTCCTTTCGTCTAATGAGGACTTGCTGGTTGTTGAACTGCATTCCAAAGCCCTTATCCTTGATAACCGAAACTGAAAGCAAGTTCTTCCTAAGATTTGGTACAAACAAGACATCATCAAAGTCTAAATAATTACTTGACTTGAGTTGGAAGGAATAGTACCAGCTTCTGCTATTGGGTACTTGGCATCATCAGCAAGCTGAACTTGTACTCTTGAGTCCTGCTTCTTCAGACTAGAAAACAACTGTCGTGCTGATGTCATATGTTGAGATGCCCCACTATCCACATAATAGGTAATCCTCGAAATTGTGTTGGTAGAAAGGCAAGATACCAACGAGAAATCCTTCTTGAACTTGGCAGCGAACTCGTTCATGTGAGTTTCTGTAGAGGCCGTTACTTGCTTCTACTGCTGCCTCCCTTTACCCTTTTTCTTATCTGGACACTGTGATGCATGATAACCGTGCTTATGAAAACTGAAGCACTTGATTTTACTCAAGTCCTTCTTTCTTGTCCTTGAGGTTGACTCCTCACTCTTTCCCTTACCCTTGTTGGGTCCTTTACCTCTTCACTAATTTGACTGACTAGATAGAGCTAGGTTCTCTTCACCATCCTTCTTGTCGGCCTTTGACTCAATCCGAGTCTCCTCCTGGATACAATCATCCCAAATCCTTTCAAAGTCAGAAAGGTTTTCCTGAGCGCAAATACCTTTGACAAATGGTTCCCATGAAGTTGGGAATCCATTCAATGCCAGGTTCACTAGCTTTCCATCTTCAACCTTTCTCTCGACTGCTGCAAGTTGATCATGAATCTGTGTGATCTTCATAAGGTAACCGGTGACCTAAGTCACAAGGTTTGACGAACCTTAAGCTTGGGGTTCGAAGTTCATCGAACCTAAAAAAAATTCAAATTCATTGAGGTTCGGCGAACGTCAAGGCCGAATCTCAACGAATTCGAACCATTAAGCAAATTTTAAAGCTGAATTTAATCAATTTTTTTTCGGGTTCGCCACTTATGGGTTGTTAGCTGTTCCACAAATAATTTTTTTTTCCCACGCACACAGATTGAGGTTATCGCCAAGTTGTAGCCGCACATAGGTAAACCGTAAACCATAACATTCCCTTCACGCCACACACGAAGTCGACTGTCGAGACTCGGGTTTTAAGTTTTCTGTTGAAATATTGTAACTTCGAAGAATATTCTAATTATATTTGAGTTATTATTGTATAGATCAAATCCCCTTTTGCGGATTGAACAAGTCGGGTCTTGAATAAGATCAAATCCCCTTTTGTGGATTGTTCAAACTGTATTTGTATGGTGGTATTTGTAAAGTCGGCTCGTAGTAATTATAAAGTGGTTTTAACCACTTCTAGGAGAAGTCGGCTCCACCAAGTGAAGAGACACAACCCTAGCGCCACCTCAACTTGTATTTATATGTGAGGATGGTGTCTAATTGACATACACTCACTCACTCATCTAGTGCACATATGGTGGAAGAAGTCTAACAAAGGAGAAGAGAGGCACATGCTTGGTCTTGGTCTGTCTTTGGTGTTTTGTTCTTAGTCTTGGCAATCTATTATTGAGGAAGCTTTGTTGGGTTTTCTCCCCCATGAGGGTTTCCCAGGATTAAATGCTGTGTACCTTGTGATTGTGTTTCTTTCAGTTATCCTCTTTATACTGTTGTTTTGGAAATGCATTAAATGCTCATGAAGTTTGGAAATAACCTAATAACAACAGTAACAACTTAACATGGTATCAAAGCTTGACTGAATAGATCATTTTTCACTTGGTATCTTGACGTTTCTGTTGCTGTACAAGAAAATTAGGGCTTCTTACTGAAGAGGAATTTTTGACCAAAGACCACCTTGGGAAGTGCACCTTGCCCTATCACATCTTTCGACAACTTGAGCGAACTTTTTTAGTGGCTAGATTCTCCGAAAAGTCAAATCCTAGTTTTGACTAGTACCAGGAAATCAGAACCAGTACCAGTTCCAGTCCAGAAGTGCGCAAGTCCAGTTTCAGGGGGTACAACTTGGATTTTTCAAAAACAGTTAGCTCCAACAAACTCACCTCAGCCCAACGCATCTACTGGTAAGCTCAATTTCATTTTTTGAGCACTTTGATTTTCTGGTCATTTTCGTAGCTCCAGGTCAAGATGTTTGCAAGCACCAAGCTTGTTGATAAGTTAGAAGGTGTGGAAACTTTCTGTGCCTGGAAGTACAAAATTGGACTCATTCTTGAAGAGAATGACCTTGCAAAATTCATAAAAGAAAATGTACAAGAGCCCGAAGAAAATGCAACCAAAGACAAGTACAAGAAGGATATGATTAAGACTAAAAGATTAAATGCAGATTCCATTAAAGACTACTTGATCCCTTATGTGTCTTCTAAGAATACTCCAAAAGATATGTTTGATGCCCTAACCAGAATGTATGAAGGAAGGAACATCAACCGAAAGATGAACTTGAGAACCCAACTCAAGAATACAAAGATGCAAAAAGGAGAAACAGTTCAAGACTATTTTTCTAGGGTTTCTCAATTCAAGGAACAATTTGAGGCAATTGGAGACAACTTAGATGGAGATGAACTCGTGATGACAACTCTTAATGGTCTCACAAGACCTTGGGATGCCTTCATCCAAACTATTTGTGCAAGAAAAGAGAAACTCCAATTTGACAGCTTATGGGAATAATGTGTTCAAGAAGCAAGCAAGAGTGACTAACCGAGAAGCCGTTCTATTAAGAGATGAAGATCAAGCCCTAGCTTCTCATGCTAAGGGTGGAAAGGGAAAGTCTCATTTTCAAAAGGATATTCATTTTCATAAAGAATCTCACTCTCCAAAGAGATTCCAGAAATATCATAAGGGTCAAAGAAAGGGAAAAGATTTCTCCTCCTACCAGTGTTATCATTGTGATAAGATGGGACACATTGCTAAGAATTGTCTTGCAAGAAGAGAAGAATATAAGAGGAGAAATAACAAAAGACACCATGCCCATGCAGTTAAAGATGATGAGCCACCCAAGAAGTTAGCCAAAGAAGAGATTGAAGAATATGTTTTGTTTTCCGCTCTCTCAGGTTCTGTGACAACTGGAGAGGATACTTGGCTCATAGATAGTGGTGCTTCTAAGCACATAACAGGTCAGAAGAACACTCTCTCCAACCTTATAGAGAAGGACTCCCCGCATAAAGTTTCACTTGGAGATGACTATCAGTACCTAATCAAAGGAATCAGAGAAGTCACCTACAAACTTGATTTAGGAACTCCAAGAACTCCGATGAGAATGAAGGATGTACTTGTTGAGTTTTGTACCTTGGGAGGTGTTCCCCATGTGCTTCTGACCTCCTTAGCACATGAGGGAAGGACATTACACTTTGTACCTTGTACTTTTGTCTAATTTCACTTTGACTTTGTCTAAAGTGGAATTTAGTCATTTTTGGCCTAAAAGTGACTATTAATTCACAAAGGGGTGAATTAGAGACATAAAGTTGACTTAGGAAACTTAATCCAAAGTGGGTTTGTGATTTAGATATTTATGGGGAGATCACAATCATCGATTAGATGGGAGATGAGATGATCTCCACCGTTCACTATCTAGGTTTCCTTTTGGATGTTAAAGAGGGGCGCAAAGGTTGAAGGAGGGCGCATTCTTCATTTGGTCTTTTGTTCACTGAGAGAGGAGCTCTTGGAGGATGAGGATGAGGTTAGTTTTGTGAGGATGATATAGCTTGGGTGCTAGCTTTCATGGAGGGAGGCTTGCATCATATCCCATAGTTTATTTACTGGAGAGGTTTTGCTTCTGAGGAGGGCGCATTGCCAGATTGGGGCGCATCAGCGGTTGAGAGACTTCTAGCCATCAGATTGCAATGAGATCAGTTGCAGAGGACAACCATTCAACAGAGCTTCATTATTGCAGAGGGGTTTCCAGATTTGAGCTCACAGTTGGCAGTTGGAGCAGATTCAGTGGATTCGGCAACTTACATGTTGGGCGCACCATTCTGGGGTGCTCTTGGAGGTTTTGGACTTGTATATCAACTCAGATCGAGTTGCTATTGTACCAGGTTCTATCATTTATTGTATTAGCTATAATCCCTCTTCTTCTTTCCTCATATATACACTTACATTCCAAACTGGTTTTCCCCGGGGGGGTTTTATCCAGGGTCATGTTGATCAAAAATACCTGTGTCTACAAATGCATGTATTAGTCTCTTAGATCCGTTTCATTTTTAGCAGTAACGATGTTTAGGTTTGTTATGTTTATTTTGAGATGCATGTACTAGTTTCTGGTTACCAAAACGACATGCTAGAGCACCCAAAATTGAGAACTTAACCGTAACAAATCAGTATAAGTTCTTGAACTGTTGGCTGTTATAAAACAACAACAAATACTTCAGAAGACAGTGAAAACTTAGAGCCTATCTGTGGTCAAAGACAGACCCAGTAGACAAGTTTGATTTTGCTGTTTTCCGCTCTCTCAGGTTCTGTGACAACTGGAGAGGATACTTGGCTCATAGATAGTGGTGCTTCTAAGCACATGACAGGTCAGAAGAACACTGTCTCCAACCTTATAGAGAAGGACTATCACTTGGAGATGACTATCAGTACCCAATCAAAGGAATCATAGAAGCCACCTACAAAGTTGATTCAGGAACTCCAGGAACTTCGATGAGAATGAAGGATGTACTATATGTACTAGGTTTGAAAAAGAACTTACTTTCTATTTCAGCTCTAGATAAGAAAGGTTTCAGAGTTGCATTCATAGATGGTGAAGTTCTTATGTGGTCTAAAGGAATAACTATAGAAGATGAAGTTTTTATTGGAATAGAAGAAGGTGGTTTGTACAAGACTATCTCTGTT
>SNQJ01S0047481.1:70872-86123 GCA_010110895.2 Picea sitchensis | reverse complement strand
ATTAAAGAAAAATAGATAACCAATTTTAAAAGAAATGCCTAACATGACAGCCATGTTGACGGACGCTTATGACACACCGTCAACGAGAAGGATAGATCCAGACCGGGGTTGTCTATTTAACCCAAGTCGTTTGGTATGATCTAGCCTAATGGGTTTTATGGCTTCACTAGCCAACTAGGATCCTAAAAACAACTAAAGGAAGTGAACTAACTAAAAATACAATTCTACCAATCAATACTTTAATTACAAATGTTCAAATAAGAGTGTTAATGTACAATGATTATATACAGTTTACAAGGTTTGAATAAAACCTTGCGAAAGTAGTTGTTTGAGATAATGTTTTTAAACACGATTAAGAATGAACAAAACTTATTCTAATGTTCTAAATATAAAAATAATAAACAACGAATGAATATGATTGTAATGGTATAACGAAAATAGACAAAGCTAATTAAGGTCTAAATAATGCAATCGTATTCATTCACATATAAACAAATTAAATAAATAATACACTGACTAACCTCTAGCTGATCAGCATTAATAAACTAAAATCGTCTATCTGCTTTTGTGTGAGCTCCTCTTGTCTTATGCCAAGTGAAAACCTATGAAAGAAGAAAGCATAATTCTTCCTGAATAAATTCAAGGAAGTGTTTCATATTCTGGAGCGAGTTTATGATGCCAGAAAGATAAATAATTATATATCATGTGACCTTAATATATCCAATAACTGAGGATGAAAGAAATCCCAATCCTTGTTAATGGTGTTACCAACTATCTAGCATCAGACGTAAACCCAAAATACTTAAACAGATGATCAATCACAGATATAAACTAGACCAAGAGATAATGAACAACATAAAGAAAGGCAACGATATAAAATATTATGGGAAGAAAAGACTAAAGCTAATTCGACACAGATAACATTTCATAACCAAAAATTACAGGAGAAGACAATAAAAAACACTGCACAGCTTACACAGGTCTAAAGCCAAATAGCAAACTGCTTTCTCCTATAGTTTCAAAAATATTTGTCCATTCTATGGTCCAAAAAAAAAACATGCCTCTATCACCAGGCAACATAGCTATTTAAACATGTTTATGATCTGTTACCTCCTATCATGCAAGATAGAGGCAGATATCTTAAAAATAAGGTTTTTACTAAAACAGAGTAAAAAAAAGATACTCATGTTGGAGTCTTTTAATAAAAAGTATTTATATTAATGAACATTGTTTTTCAAAATAGGAAATTACTAGTCTAATAAACGCTCATACCATGACTCTTTTCCTTTAGCATAGCACCATAATCTATTGTTTACCTGAAATAATAAAACGAAATCAAAATTTAGATAATAATCCAAACAAATAATTTAAACAGTCTGGCTATAGAATCTTTCGATTATGTAGCTAGTCTCAAAATAAAAATAAAATCAAAAGTGAATCTACCTATTATTTTTCAAACAAATCAAATCGTAAAAAACAAATAAGCTATTTACCAATTCAGAAATTTGACAGAGAGGCATCATAGATGTTTGAATTTATAATGGTATTGAAGTTTGTTGAATTTTTAATGATCACATTCCCAGATTGCTTAATTCTCTTGTTAGCCCTGTGTGCATTCGATCGAACACAGGTTATGAGCTTGTTGTTCTCTCTCTCAAGCAGCGAATTTCGAGTGATCAATTGGTTCAATTGTGCCTGCAGATAAGGGACATCCTGATAATACCTTTCAATCCAATCGAAACCGTTTTTGCAATGCACCGGTTCTATGTTAGGAAAAGGTCAAGCCTGCTCTGTAGAGGGCAGTTTAATCTGTTCCATGATTTTCTTCAGATCATGTTGAATGCAATAAAAACCCTCTTGTTTCTTTAACAATGGGGGAAGATTCGATATGAAATTGAACTATGATGTATCAGTATCGATATCGTTCCCAGGGATCTGGTCATCGATATCATCCTCAACAATTAGATCATCAATATCATCTTGAGAAATTTGATCATCGATCTCAATCACAGGGATTGGTTTCTCATGATCACGCTGTCAATTTCTTAGTGTTCTAGATATAAGTCGACCATGTATTTTATTTTTAAAACTAATGTCTGGACTTCATTGTTTCTTTTGCCTACCTTGTTTCTTTATATCAATTTCATTTGAATCAGCCCGAATTGGCTCAGGATTAGGGACAGTAAGGATTTTATCCTTTAGATCATCCAAAACCTCTTCTAAAGACTTTATGGGAATAAAATTTCATCTCGGTTTCTTGCCTTTGGATGGCTTCTAGATAACAACAAGGGTTTCAACTATAGACGCAGGGGTTTCTTGTAGATTGACATGTAGATTTTCCATAGAGGGGTTCAATCGAAAAGGACTGGGAGATTCATTAAGATGCAGAGGTTAGTCTCTCATGTTTTCAGGTAGGGAAAACCCATTTCTATACATGAAATCGTGCCAACTATCCCCAATTTTAGACAATTGTGAAATCACTAGAATTCAGATGAGAACGTGATGGAACATACTAGACTTGGCATTTAGGTTTTGTCTTTGGTAGAATTTGGCCATTTTTTGCAGGCTCCTATGTAAATAAAATGCAATATTCAAATCAAAACCTAGAAATACCATCAATAAACGAACATGATACATGAATACTAGACTGTATCTACCCTCACAGGTAATGAATTGCTTAAGCACCAAAAACAAGCCATGTCATCGTGGTTTAAATAGAACAATGGGTGTACCTTTTTCACTGTAACACGATTTCTTGGAAACCATCAGTGAGTTCCATGGGAAGCCTTCGAACTTGAGGTTTTTAAACCAACGAGGTCCCTCTTGGAGAAATTCAGTAGCCTCTGTAATCGAACCTTCAGTCACCTCTAACTGCAAATCCCCAATTTTAGCCCCGATGCCATTGAAAGTCTGGGCAAAGGATTGAGCCACTTTGAGGTTGAAACCCTCAAATATTTTAATGAACCCATCCCAGCCATAAGCCACAAGGTCATCCACGACGTTGTCATGTGAGAGGAGAGCCTGTGAACCATTGGGCTTGATCCTCACCACAGGCGCCATTGATAAGGTTACACAGAAACAATAGGAGTAGCGAAGGGTGGGGTGTGTTCGACAACATATGAAATAGGGGATGAGCCCTGTGTATCTGGAGGAGGTTTGATACCTAAGGCTTTGGAAATACACCATAGCGACCATTTGGAACGTTGAGTGGAGGCTAAACCAGAGGACGCATAGAATGAAAACCACTTTGTCAAATGAATGCCAAAACCAAGAATGAATACTTACCACTTGAAGAAATCAATGCATTCCTATGATAGCAGGACGAAGGAGTGATGTTTAAAAGTATGTGTGTTAGTCATGTACCAGGACGATGAGACTTTGATATGACTGCAAGGGGTAGGATTAAAATTACATAAAACACCAAAGTTTTGTTTGATGCGCGCTCATAGATATGGTATTGTGAAAATAAAAAATAATTAAGGAATAGAATGCCTAAATCACAACCCCAAGGTGGATAACTCATGCACTATGGTAAGAGATCAACCAATAATATGATAGGTTTATAGTATTTAGAGGTTTATGAAAATATTAGATGCCCTTAGGTGTTATCCAATTTATAAAAGGAAAGTCCACAAACTGTATGATGCCCTCAAACCAAAGCTTGTTTAATTTCATTCTTACAGTCATCAAATTGAACAAGAGAAATGATAGATAAAAATAAATGAACTCATACACACAACTAATCAAATGAATCTTTGAAAAACCAAAAGACGATATAAAAATTTGCAAGGAGAAGGAGCCAGCTACAAAAAAATTTATCCCATTAAGACGACATTTTACAATGATAAAATTGACATGAATATTTGGCTGCCAACAATGGCGACATGATGGGTGAAGTGGTTATCTCTGCATCATCATAAATTTAAATCAGGGAACAAATAAATCAGATAGTTATTAGAAACAATTAAAAGATAGATCAAACATCTTGAGATCAACTCAGAAAAATAACACAGTCATATCATTGAATAAATTTCTGTGCAAAAATTGTAATCTGACATCTCGTTACGATCACAGTGGTAAGGATATTTATACAGGTAAATCCAATACCATTGATAGAACCACTACTTCCAGAAGGTGTCTATAGCCTCGGCAGGGATGTCATTGAATCCACTCTAGTACTTATATCCCATCCAAAAGTCATCCATCTACGATAAAAATTATCTTGACATCTGATCAATTTAAAAACATACCCGAGTATCTTCGAACCCAACATTGCTTCACTGCCAGCATGCCTATTCAGTACCCCGACAAAGTTGTCTTGGTATCATGTGTGCATTTACCCGCTGCCATCATACATGTTCAGTATCCCGATGGGTTTACACACAATTCCCACACATTATAGTGCTTCCAACTCTCTAAAATTGTTTGTAATATTTTTTTTTTAGAAATTTCATGATAACAAGAGAGCAGGGTGATACTAAAGATTTCACAGCCACGAAATGATAGGATTGATGTTTAAGAATTATTTTTTCCGTTCTTTGAGAACTGATAACTTTCATTGTAATTTGGACATTTATATTTCAGTCAAGAAATCATCTCCGAGATGGGGAAGCGCTATGAGTTGTTCTCATTAAAATAGGTACGTCGTGAGAAGTTTTTTAAAGATAATCGTGTTTCCTCGAGATTTCAATGAAAACCGAGAACAATGACTGGACAAAGACTTACCGTAACTGATCTGAGTTCATAACTTAATGTGCAGATGCTTTGAACTGTTATCAACTGCTGCTAATGAAAGATCCAATTCCCCTCAATAATGAATGATGACTTAGAAATAATTATTAGGGAAAAAAAAAACAAACTGAATAAAAAGAATAAACAAAACAAAACAACATGCAAGCTAAAAATATTTACAAGGGGTAAAACTTGATTTTCTCAAGTGAAGTATTTTTTTAGAGACTGGCCATTCACTGGAAAAGTGTCTAGTTGTCCCTCTAAGTTGTGCAACCGGAAAGAACTAGGACCCATTTTTTCATAGATGACAAAAGGTCCTAACCATAGGTTTTGAAACTTGGTATGTTGTCCTTTATTCTCATGTACTTTGTCCCATTTGAGGACCAAATCCCCTACATTAAAATTTCTTTCAGAGGATGAAATTGTATAGGACTAGCTCTTTACAATTTGTCGATGCTGATCCAATTTATGTTTTTCTTGTGTTATTACTTCTTCCAATTTTAATAAAGCATTTATCTAATTTTCTAGAGGAGGACACTCAACTTCTTGAACATTCTGCGACAATTGCAGAGAAGTAAGCAAGACATGTGGAGGAAGGATGCATTCTCTTCCATAAATGAGGAAGAAGGGAAAATTACCAATGGAAGCTTTTGGAGTTACTCTATCAGCCCAAAGTGCCTTTTACAACGTATTGTGCCAATTCTTGTGGTTTTCTGACACTGTTCTCTTTACGATCTTGATCAGATTTTTATTCGTTGATTTGGCCAAACCGTTCCCTTGAGGGTAATAGCTGGAAGAGTATTTTAGTTTGATCCCTTTTTTCTAAGGAAAAGACATTCATATCCAGGGAAGAAAAATAAGAAGCATTGTTAAAAATCAAACATTCAGGAATTCCGAATCGAGTGATAATATGAAAGTTTAGAAATGAAACTACCTGATTCGTATTGACTGCTTTTAATGGTAAGGCTTCAGACCATCTCGTAAAATAATCTATTTCCATGAGAATGTACTTTTGTTTCTATGAGGAAGGGGCTTAATTGGTCCTATAATATATAGGCCCCACTGCTGAAAAGGTGTGTCTACTGTGACAAGCTGCAAAGGAAAAGTTGTTTTTTTCACCCGTCCTGCAGCCTTTTGACAAATTATACACTTGTGGGACAAATTGTGATCATCCTTAAACAAGGTAGGCCAATACTAGATATCCCTTAGTAATTTGTGAGCAGTGGAATCCTCACCAAAATGACCCCCGACATCACCGAAATTAAGTTCATCCAAAACCCTTTCGGGTTCCTCTTTTTGTAAGCAACGCAGAAAAACACCGTCAAAATTCTTTCGAAATAATATATCATTAATTAATTGGAAAGATGCATATTTAAGCCTTAGTTCTCTTTTGTTTTTTGGATCAATATTATGAGGAGCAGTTCTGTGCAACAAATAAAATCTGATATTATCATACCATGAATTGGGCACAGTTTGTGTATAGCTAATTTGTGTTTTGTTATGTTGATTTGCAGTTGATGTATTTATTTGATTTTCTGACTTTTCAACTGAATCAACTACCAATTTACAAAGGCCTTGAACTCTAACAATTCGTGTAGGTACTATTTCGATATCATATTTCTGAAGTGATGTCATCCAATTTGCCCTTTTCTCTCCCAACTCTTTTTGAACTAACAGATTTCTTGCAAGAGGGTAAGGAACACCAATTTTTATCCTGTATTTTAACAAGTAAGACCTAAAATGTTTAACTTCTTTAAAATCAACATATGCATGTTGATCTATTGTGGGGTAATTTAGTTCTGCTCCTTTAAAATCATATCTCATAAATTAAATAGTTATCTCGTTGTTTTCAACATTTTTCTTGTGAACGCATTAGCATAAGATTTGTCAGATGCAAAAGTATATAATGTAAAATCTTGGGAAAAATCAGGCTTCATCAAGGAAGGTGCTTCAGTTATAGATTTTCTAATGGAATTGATATATTGATTCTCCTGTGATCCCCATTTGTACTGGACATCTATTTTATCAGATTTTTTAGAGGTCTAACCATTTCAGAAAAACTCAGAACAAATCGTCTGACAAAATTAATTTTACCCAAAAAGGATTGCATGGCCTTTCTGGAATAAGGTGGGGGAAGGTTGGCAATGGATTGAGTTATTTCGTGATCAATTATCATTCCATCTTTAGAGACTATAAACCCAAGAAATTTCCCTTGTTCTACTACAAAGATCATTTTTTTAGGATTGAGTGAAATGTCGAACTTGCGACATCGTTCTAACACAACCCTAAGATGAGACAGGTGATCTTTCGTGTTCTTGGAAAAGACAATGACATCATCTAGATATACCATAATTGAATGATTAATAAGGCCTCGAAAAACAATGTCCATTGCCCTATGGAAAGTGCCACCGGCATTTATCAATCTAGAAGGCATTTTTCCGTAGGCGTAGGTTCCCCATGGGGTACGAAAAGTGGGTTTCAGCTGATCTGATGGAGACATAAGGACTTGGTTATATACTGAGAAACCATCTAATAAATATAGTCTTTCATAACCAGATACTTGTTGTAGGATTTGTTCCATTGGAGGAACAGGGTAATTGTCTTTATCAGAGGCTCGATTTAAATTGTGAAAGTCGACACAAAGTCAAATTTCTCTATTTTTATTCCTTACTGGGACTAAGTTGGATACCCATTGAGTATGTTGGACTGGAAAAATGATCTTGGCAGTGAGTAATTTATTTAGTTCATTTTTTACAGTAGGTTCCAATTTAGGATGCATTTTCCTCATTTTTTGTTAAAAAGGTTGGGTTTGGGGTTTCATAGGAATTACATGTTGTATTATGTTTGGGTCAAAAGTTTTTAGATCATCATACGTCCAAGAAAACGCATATTTGAATTCTTTGAACAATTTTATAAAAGATGACTTTTCTTGTTTAGAACACCCTTTTCCTAGATTGATATTTTGAGGATTATCTCGCGTTCCTAAATTTACAGTTTCGTACAACAATGAGGAACTGTTTGTTTTGCAATTGATTACCCCTCTAAACTTGTCATGTAGGTCATAATTTTTTTCTAATATAACAATAGATTTGCGGATAGAGTTTACCAGCTCAGATGATAATTCTGCAGATCGAGGATCAGATACTACCGTGAAATCTCAAAGGTTTTCATTATGAGTGCTTTCAACGATTGTTGCATCTTCGAAGGTGTCTTCCATATGCAAGAAATTGATGATTTGTTGATCATCATCAAATAATTTCCAGTTTGTGATGTTGTCAGGAATCGATGGCCTGAATAACAATTCAACTGAGAATGCGTTAGGAGAAAGACCTTCAACAGGCAACAATTTAGAAGCAACATTAGCTAGTAAATCAACTTCCGAATTACTCGACATAGGAATGGAATTTATATTGAAAGCAATAAATTTATGCATTAAACCCCATACCTCGGTTTGGTAATTCTTCAAATGTGGTGATAAACAATATATTGCATTTCTTACCTGTTTGACTACGATTTTAGAGTCACCGAAAACTACCAATTTTTGCACATCCATATCCAGTGCCTTCCTTAGTCCCTACAGAAGTGCTTCATATTCTGTTGTGTTGTTAGTACATTCAAACTCCAATCGACATGCAATAAATTTTTTAATACCCATGGGATCGATAAGAACATAACCAACACCTTCCCCTTCTCATAATTTAGATCCATCAAAATATAAAGGCCATATTTGTTTGTCATCAACAATGTTTGGTGTACTTGGAAAATTTGTCGTCTGAGTATAGGATGTACTTCAAATTGTTGTTATGGGTTGGTGATAGAGGAAATTTCATTCATGAAATTACAAAAAAAAGTATTCATTCCCTGCATCTCAATCAAATTTACAGCAGTAGTAAAAGGATCATTTGGATCGTTTAAATCTATCACATTGTACTTTAGGTATGTTCTCTATTTATTCTGATCTTGTTAGGATGTGAATTTTTTGGCAGTCACAAATGAGACCAATTCGTAGAAAAATAGTCGTGTAACTGCTTTGACCAATCTCTACTAAAAAATAAACCATATACTTCAGGAATGTCAACAACAATAATATCAATTACTTGGTGAACCTTGGGATTGGAAGATAATATTATCAACACATCTTTAAGTTCCCCAATGACTTTGACATTAGTTCGATCTAACTGAATGATCTTTAAATCAGAAGGTTTTACTTCAACATTAATTTTCTGACACATAGACAGAGGCATTACATTTGATGAGGCACTAGAATCAACCATACAGTTATGTACATTCCTATTGAAATTTTCGAAAGTTAATAAAAAAGGAGGCACATTTTTTCGTGAAAAGACAACATAATTTTTGCTGATTTTTTATGGTTGTACTTAAAATAGTTTTATCTAAGATTCCTACAGTTTTTTCTGATATGTCCCTTTTATCTTGATTTTCAGATGAATTTTTACTGGGGACATATTTACGTTTGTTTGGGTCACCTTCTGTTGATTTATTGCTGATAGAATCATTATTTTTATTATTTTCAGCAATACTTTGGAGCATTTTCTGTAGGATAAGAGGAAATTTAAGTAATTCAAAAACTGATATATTCTCCCTTAGTTTTTTAATATCTTCAACCAAATCATATTCTAAAACTGGCGAAACATATTTTTTTCTTGTTTGAGTTTGCTTTGGCTGTTTTGAAACCACATTCCTACTTGTTTCGGGTGAAGGTTTGTTTTGTGTTTTACTTCGAGTGTTATGGGGATGGATAGTTTCAATTTTTTTTGAAAGATGTTGTCCGACAAATTCTCGAAAATAGGAGGAGATGAATCCTCCTCATCATGTGTTTCTTGTTCACCCATATCGCCATGATTTTCAGGGGGAGCAGAAACAGAGTTATCATGTGCTTCCATTATTATTTGCAAATCATAATGTAGACCTTCAAAGTTTAGACCTTCTGTGGTCGGGTTTGGTCGGTTTGGAGGAAAAGGTTTTATGAAAGGTGGTCTAAAACCTCCTTTACTTGTAGATTCCTCCTCAATGTATTTTTTCAAGTCTATGACCTAATTGGATAATTTCTGGAAAGCTTTTTGCAAACTTTCCAATTCTAATGTTTCTTGTTGATTTTTAGTTTGAGGAGGCCTAGTGAGAATTTCTATTTTCTTTTTAGAAGATGAAGTTGTTTCAACCTCACTACTTAGGTAATATTTTAATCTCAGAATGTCTTTCTCAATTATGACTACCTCCTTAAAGGATTCTAATAATGTGTTCTTTTTGGACCTTTTAACCCATATGGCTATGTTTTTATGCAGGGCCTTAGTATAGTATGCAATAATAAGATTTTTTGCTAACATCGAATCTGCATGGATTTTGTTTTTTAACAATAGGAATCTCTGGTTGAAATCCTTAAATTTTTCTTTAGGGTTCATTTTCAAACTAGAGAGTTCCATTACCAAGACTTTTGGATATTTATCATCTCCGAATTTTTCTAAAAAACAGGTTTCAAACTTGTCCCAAGAGACGATGGTTTGAGGTTGTTGCGCAAAATACCAGGTTGAGGCATTCCCTTCAGAAGTGTATGGGAATAACCTGCACATGACATCTTCGTGCTCGATACTACGGAGTATGATGACTAACATAAATTTCTTGATGTGATCCTCAACTGATTGCTTCGAATCTGGATCAAATTTGGGCAGCCACTTCTCCGGATGTTTAGGCAATGGGTGTTGGGGTCCAGGTATTGCCATGACATCTTGATCGAGCTAAGGTATGGCGATATTATTTTGTTTTTCCATGGTATTTGGTGGAGTTGAAGTTTGATATGGTTCAGATGAAGAACTACCTTCGTCTAAGGATTCCTCTCCTGAAGAAGGTGGAGAAGAACCAGGTGGGGATGGTGGGATACCAGATCCTCCAACACAAAGGATAATTTCTTCAGAAGGATTGGTAATATTACCACCTAAAGGGTTTTCGGGAAGACCAATGTATTCAGGTTGTTCTTGAAGATTTTTGAAATCAAGGGGTTGGTTAAGTTATCTACCAAGTTGTCTGATTTAGGATAAATCACTCCGAGTTCTTATGATCGACTGGCGAACAATTTCTTGGACATCAATCCCTTGAGGAGATGGTGTCACTGGTTCGACGGGAATGCCAGGAGTAGTGTTTGAGGTAGTATTTGGGTCAAGTGTAAAATTATTGTCTGAGCGACTATGCGTTATGACATGAGAATGATTTTTTGGGGTAGTCTTACAACCTCCACGTGCCATCAATGAATTTCAGGCCCTCATTCTAGTTCCATTTTTTGATAGGCATTTATGACACATCGTTAGTGGGAAGGATAGATACAGACCATGGTTGGCTATTTAACCCAAGCCGTTTGGTATGATCTAACCTAACGGGTTTTATGGCTTTGTTAGCCAACTAGGATCCTAAAAACAACCAAAGGAAGTGAACTAACTAAAAATACAATTCTACCAATCAATACTTTAATTACAAATGCTCAACTAAGAGTGTTAATGTACAATGATTATATACAGTTTACAAGGTTTGAATAAAACCTTGCGAAAGTAGTTGTTTGAGATAATGCTTTTAAACAAGATTGAGACTGAACAAAACTTATTCTAATGTTCCAAATATAAATCTAATAAACAACGAATGAATATGATTGTAATGATATAACGAAAATAGACAAAGATAATTAATGCCTAAATAATGCAATCACTATTCGTTCACATATAAAAAAATTAAATAAATAATACACTAACTAACCTCTAGTTGATCAACATTAATAAACTAAAATCGTCTCTCTATGTTTGTGTGAGCTCGTCTTGTCTTGTGCCAAGTGAAAACCTATGACAAAATCAATCATAATGCTTCCTGAAGAAATTCAAGGAAGTGTTTCATATTCTGGAGTGAGTTTATGACGACGGAAAGATAAATAATTATGTATCATGTGACCTTAAGATATTCAATAACTGAGGATGAAAGAGATTCCAATCCTTGTTAATGGTGTTACCAACTATCTAGGCATCAGACGTAAACCCAAAATACTTAACAGATGATCAATCACATATATAAACTAGAACAAGAGAGAATGAACATCAAAAAGAAAAGCAATGATATAAAATATCATGTGAAGAAAAGACTAAAGATAATTCGACACAGATAACATTTCATAACCAAAAATTATAGGAGAAGACAATGAAAAACATTGCACGGTTTACACAGGTCTAAAGCCAAATAGCAAATTGCTTTCTCCTATAGTTTCAAAAACATATGTCCATTCTATGGTCCAAAAGAAAAACATGTCTCAATCACTAGGAAACATAGCTGTTTAAACATGTTTATGATCTGTGACCTCCTATCATGCAAGATAGAGGAAAATCTTTTAAAAATAAGTTTTTTACTAAAATAGAGTCACAAAAAGATATTCCTGTTGGAGTCTTTTAATAAAAAAAATTATATTAATGAACATTGTTTTTCAAAATAGGAAATTACTAGTCTAATAAACGCTCATCCCATGACTCTTTTCCTTTAGCATAGCACCATAATCTGTTGTTTACCTGAAATAATAAAATGAAATCAAAATTTAGATAATAATCCAAATAAATAATTTAAACATACTAGCTACAAAATCTTTCGATTATGTAGCTAGTCTCAAAATAAAAATAAAATCAAAAGTGAATCTGCCTATTATTTTTCAAATATAATCAATCGTAAAAAACAAATAAACTATTTACCAATTCAGAAATTTGACAGAGACGCATCAGACATGTCTGAATTTATAATGGTATTGAAGTTTGTTGAATTTTTAATGATCACATTCCCATATCGCTTAATTCTCTTGTTAGCCCTATGTGCATTCGATCGAACACAAACTCTGAGCTCCTTGTTCTCTCTCTCAAGCACTGAATTTTGAGTGACCAAGTGGTTCAATTGTGCCTGCAGATAAGGGACATCTCGATAATACCTTTCAATCCAATCGAAACAGTTTTCGCAATGCAGCGGTTCTATGCTAGGCAAAGGTCGAGCCTCCTCTGTAGAGGGAAATTTAACCTGTTCCATGATTTTCTTTAGATCATGTTGAATTCCATAAAAACCCTCATGTTTCTTTAAGAATGGGGGAAGATTCGATACAAAATCGAACTGTGGTGTATGAGTATCGATATCGTTCCTAGGGATTCGGTCATCGATATCATCCTCAACAATTAGATCATCGATATCATCCTTACCAATTAGATCAACGATATCATCTTGAGAAATTCAATCATTGATCTCAATCACAGGGATTGGCTTTTCATGATCATGTTTTCGATTTCTTAGTGTTCTAGATATAAGTCGACCAAGTCTTTTATTTTTAAAACTGATGTCTGGAATTCGTTGTTTCTTTCGCCTACCCTGTTTCTTTACATCAATATCATTTGAATCAACCCGAATTGGCTCAAGATTAGGGACAGTAAGGATTTTATCCTTTATATCATCCAAAACCTCTTCTAAATACTTCCCAAGAATAAAATCACATCTCAGTTTCTTCCCTTTTGATGGCTTATGGATAACAATAGGGGTTTCAGCTATAGATGCGGGGGTTTCTTGCATATTGACATGTAGATTTTCCATAGAGGGGTTTGATCAACAAGGACTGGGAGATTCATTAAGATGCAGAGGTAGGTCTCTCACATTTTCAGGTAGGGAAGACCCATTTCTATACACGAAATCGTGCCAAATATCCCCAATTTTAGACAATTGTGAAATCACTAGAATTCAGATAAGACCGTGATGGAACAGACTAGACAGGGCATTTAGGTTTTGTGTCTGGTAGAATATGGCCATTTTTTGCAGGCTCCTAAGTAGATAAAATGGCATATTCAAATTAAAACCTAGAAATACCATCAATAAATGAACATGATATAGGAAGGCCAGACTGTATCTACCCTCACAGGTAATAAACTGCTTAAGCATCAACATCAAGCCATGCCATCGTGGTTTAAATAGAACAATGGGTGTACCTTTTTCACTGTAACACAATTTCTTGGAAACCATCAGTGAGTGCCATGGGACGCATTCGAACTTGAGTTTTTAAAACCAACGAGGTCCCTCTTGGGGAAATCCATTAGCCTCTACAATCAAACCTTCGATCACCTCTAACTGCAAATCCTTAATTTTAGCCCCGACGCCATCGAAAGTCTGGGCAAAGGATTGAGACCCTTTGAGGTTAAAACCCTCAAATATTTTAATGAACTCATCCCAACCATAATCCATGAGGTCATCCACAGCATCGTCGTGTGAGAGGAGAGCCTGTGAACCATTGGGCTCGATCCTCACCACAGGCGCCATTGATAAGGTTACACAGAAACAATAAGAGTAGCGAAGGGTGGAGTGTGTTTGACAACACACGAAATAGAGGATAATCCCTATGTATTCAGAGGAGGTTTGATACCTAAGGCTTCAGAAAGCCACCATAGCGACCATTTGGAACTTTGAGTGGAGGCTAAACTAGAGGATGCACAAAACGAAAACCACTTTGTCAAATAAATGCCAAAATGAAGAATGAACACTTACCACTTGAAGTAATGAATGAATGCATGTGCTAGCAAGATGAAGGAGTGATTTTTGACCGCTAGAAGGATGAAGGATGAGGATACTGTGATATGACTGCAAGGGGTAGGATTCAAATTACATAAAACACCAAAGTTTTGTTTGATGCGCGCTCATAGATATGGTAATGTGAAAATAAAAAATAATCAAGGAATAAAATGCCTAAATCATAACCCCAAGGTGGATAATTCATACGCTATGGTAAGGGATCAAACAATAATATGATAGGTTTACAATCTTTAGAGGTTTATGAAAATATTAGATGCCCTTAGGTGTTATCCAATTTATAAAAGGAAAGTCCACAAACTGTATGATGCCCTCAAACCAAAGCTTGTTCTAATTTCATGCTTACAGTCATGAAATTGAACAAGTGAAATGATAGATAAAAAAAAATGAACTCATACACACAGCTAATCAAACGAATCTTTTCAAAACCAAAATATGATAGAAAACTTTGCAAGGAGAAGGAGGCAGCTACATAAAATTATATCCCATTAAGACGACAATTTACAATGATAAAATTGACATGAATATTTGGCTGCCAACAAGACAACAACTCAAAGTTGGTTGACCAGATCTATGGGAAGGAGAAATATCATTCATTATCAACCATCGATCTTATATTTCTTAGTTACGCAACATGAGAGAGGGTAGAGGAACCCATCATTCCTGCACTTCACTACTAGCGAAGTTATTCTGGTGCACAAAATCTGGAATTGAATCTTAATTGCACCCTTAAAATTTGGTGATGGATATTTACACGTGAAATATGGAAGAAAGATAGGTGATAAAATCCACAACACATCCTGATGCTTTAAATTCATATCGTGGGAATCTCAAGAGCAAATCCTTATCTTCGGGGAGATCTGCAACGATAAGGTTTCTAGCCAATTAGCGGTGGAATGCAGAACTATCTGTTGATACTGAGAGGGGGG
>SNQJ01S0047481.1:27543-62993 GCA_010110895.2 Picea sitchensis | reverse complement strand
TTTCTATAAATCTGATGCCTGGAGCAGCTCCAATTTCAAAGGCTCCTTATAGAATGAGCACACCAGAGCTGAAAGAGTTGCAACTGCAGCTCGAAGAGCTACTAAAGAAAGGTTACATTCACCCCAGTGTGTCACCATGGGGAGCCCCGGTCCTATTTGTGAAGAAGAAAGATGGACGATGAGGCCGTGCATTGACTTTCGGCAGTTGAATAAAGTCATTGTCAAGAACAAATATCCTCTGCCAAGGATTGATGATATTTTTGAACACTTGAAAGATGCGAAAGTATTTTCGAAAATAGATCTTCGATCTGGATATCATCAAGTGAGGATAAAAGATGAAGACATCAGTAATACCGCCTTTAGAACAAGGTACGGTCACTATGAGTTTATAGTGGTGTCGTTTGGACTGTCCAACGCGCCTGCTGTCTTTATGTGCCTAATGAATGGAGTGTTCAGAAATTATTTGGACAAGTTCATCATAGTCTTCTTGGATGATATCTTGGTGTACTCCAAGACAGAGGAAGAACACAAACAACATATTAGAATGGTGCTACAGTTGTCGAGAGAACACTAGCTATACGCAAAACTGAGCAAGTGCTCATTTTACCAAAAGCAGATCCATTATCTAGGACACATTATTTCTGAAGAGGGGATCGTTGTGGATCCTGAGAAGGTACAGGTCATTCAAGAATGGCCAGCACCAAGGAATGTGACAAAAGTTAGATCCTTTATGGGTCTGGCAGGTTATTATGGGAGGTTCATAGCCGTATTTTCAAGGATAGCTCATGCTATCACTTCCTTGCAAAGGAAGGAGAAGAAGTTCCAGTGGACTGAAGAATGTGAGAGCAGCTTCCAGCAATTGAAGCAGTTGCTCACTAGTGCTCCAATCCTAAAGATCACAAATCCAAGTAAGGATTACGTAGTGTGCACAGATGCGTGTAAGGAGGGGCTGGGAGGAGTTCTCAGCCAAGAGGGATTTGTAATTTGTTATGAATCCCGAAAGCTGAAAGAGCATGAACAGAATTATGCCACTCATGATTTAGAGCTGGCAGAAGTTGTCCATGCATTGAGGAAATGGAGACATTACCTCATGGGCAATAAATTCGAATTAAGAACAGACCACAATGGTTTGAAGTATTTATTTGATCATCCAACCCTAAATGCCAGGAAAATTAGATGGCTGGAATTTCTGTGCAAATATGACTTTGATATCAGGCATATCAAAGGGAAAGACAATAAGGTGGCTGATGCACTCAGCAGAAAAGTGAATGAATTACATGCTACAACCATTATCATGTACATAATTGAGTTGAAAGACAGAATCGTGGTGGCTGCAAGTGTTGATTTGCAGTAGAAAATACTTGTAGCAAAGCTACAACAGCGTGAGAGACCACAGACCGAGGAAGGTTATACCTTAGGAACTGAGGGTATACTTATGTATAAAAATAGAGTGTATGTACCCAATGACCAAGAATTGAGCTGGCAATTCTAAAGAAGATGCATAATGTGGCTTATGCTGGACATTCTAGATATCAGAAGACTGTGGCAGCAGTCAAAGGCCATTATTTTTGGCCAGGTATGAAGAAAGAAATTGTTGAATACATTGCCAGATGTATGGAGTGCCAGAAGGTTAAGGCTGAGCATAGGCACCCAATAGGGTTGTTGCGGCCTTTACCTATTCCTGAGTGGAAATGGGATGTGGTAACAATGGATTTTATCATAGGATTGCCTAGAACAAGCAAGCAGCATGATTCAATCATGGTGGTGGTGGACAAGCTTACTAAAGCTGCCCATTTTATTCCACTGAAAACCACCCACAGAGCAACAGATGTTGCTGATATCTTCTCAAAAGAAGTTGCACGCTTACATGGAATTCCTAAGACAATTGTGTTTGATAGGGACCCGAAATTCACTTCGAATTTCTGGAAAGGATTCTTCAAAGGATTCGGAACAAATCTGAACTTTAGTACAACATATCATCCCGATTCTGATGGACAGACAAAGAGAATGAACAGAGTAATCGAAGACATGCTGAGAATGTATGTGATGGATAAACCATCAAGGCGGGAAGACTACCTGCATTTGGTAGAATTCGCCTACAACAATGGGCATCATGCATCACTGAAGATGAGCCCATTCGAAGCACTTTATGGAAGAAAGTGCAACACTCCAGTGAGCTGGGATAATCGAGCTGACAGAGTAGTAGTTGGGCCTGAACTACTCAAAGAGATGGAAGATCAAATGATAAAAATCAAACAGAATTTGAAATCTACCTAGGATAGGCAGAAAATTTACGTTGATAGTAACAGAGCCCTTAGAGAATTCAAAGTGGGTGACCATGTTTTCCTGAAAGTGAAAACTAACAGGAGTTCCCTGAAATTGGGAAGTTGCACCAAGTTGGCAGCAAGATTTTGTGGGCCATTTGAAATCCTGGAAAGGATTGGACCAGTTGCATACATGATTGCATTACCTGCATCTATGACTATACATAATGTATTTCATGTTTCACTGCTTAAGAAATATGTACCTGATGTTAATCATGTTATCGATTGGAATGTGATTCAGGTGGAACCAGAAGGTGTCTCGCAAGTGCATCCTATATGCATATTGGACAGGAAAAGCAAATAGCTTCGGAATCGAGCTATAGAGCTTGTAAAGGTCTAGTGGACCTAGTATGGTCCTGAGGACGCGACATGGGAGAATGCAGATGTTATGTGGGTAGAGTACCCGCATCTTTTTGAAAAGTTTTGAAAAGCTTGCAGATGCTATGTAAGGTTGCACTGAGGACAGTGAAAAAATAAGGGGAGGGGAATTGTAATGTCCCCAAGGCCGAGCCCCGTTACAGATCATGATATATGCAATGAATTGTAAATGTGTTCTATAGGCTGGTGAGCCAAGTTTTGTATAAGCCAGAAGGCTTATGTGTTTGTTAGGCCAGGAAGCCTAAGTGTGTGAAGGCCAGGAGACTACTGTTGTACTTGTATGTATGCAGAACATTTAATAAAATATAAACACCGCCAAGTGTAGACCGACCACGATGAATGAGTGAAGGGGAACTGAGTGTCCACAGAGTGGGCAAGGGAACTAGGGGCTAGAAGGTGGGAAAGGGGCTGAGTGTTGAGCCTAGGGGCTAAGCCTAGGGGGCTTAGGCCTGGAATAATATTTTAATATTTTTTCCAAAAAGTCATGAGCATATTATTTTTATCCTAAGTTCCTAGCAAAAAGGAAAGGCGTGTACAGGGAGGCACGCAGATGGAATGCATGCAGTTCCCAGGGTGACAAATGTCCACCCTGACGCATGCAAATAAAATAGAAAGGAACAACTGTGGGAGGGGATCTCTCTCATTCCATTCGACCTGACTGCCCTGAGGATGAGCCGTGCGAGCCAGTCGGTAAGAGACCTCGTGTATGTCTGATACAGCGAGGAAGCTCGTGTTTTGCGTGGAAGAATCCATGTACACCCCTGTTTATAGCCGTGGAGTCTGTCTATGAGAGAAAACCAGTGTGTGCATTCCCTGAATGAAATGTCCATGTTAATTTCAGGGAAGAGTCTTTGTTTGCCTGGGAAAAGCTGAGCGAGCTTGTGCGTGGAGCCCCTGTTCTGAAATTATGACCGTGAGAACATCCTGTGACTTCTGAACCGGTTCTTGGGAAGCCTGTGTCTATTTTCCCTGTGTTTGTTGTGGCACGTAGTTCTGGACTGCGTGAGGCTTGTTGGCCTGTGAGCGACTCCCTCCAGGTGAGAGAGTGCGTCGAGGAAGGAGAGAGCTCCTGGAAGGAACCCTGTATCTACCATAGAGCCCAGAGACTTCCGGTTCGGTATGTTCCTGTAACCCAAGGTAAGGGAGACTAGCAGCCGAGGGACTGTCCAGGTGACAGAGAAGGTGCACTCTCCTGGGGTGGAACAGGCATGTGGAGAATGAGGGTCTGTGGGCAGTGAGCGTGGGATATTCCTGGGAGCACATTCTCCCTAGTGGTTGTGTGTGACTGAATTCCCTGTAACCTCAGCCTGAGTCTGGATTCCTTGCCCTGGGGTGGAGCTCAGTCCCAGCTCGGGGGTGACCCACTGTTGNTGGTTGTGTATGACTGAATTCCCTGTAACCTCAGCCTGAGTCTGGATTCCTTGCCCTGGGGTGGAGCTCAGTCCCAGCTCGGGGGTGACCCACTGTTGAGTTGAGGAGCAGTGCAGTCTACGGCTGGGAGGTTCGTGGGAGGCCTGCATTTGGTTGGTGGATTTCTCCACTGTCACAAGATAAGTGTTTAATTATATGTTTACCACATTTTATCATGACTGTACTGAATCTGTTATCATGTTTTCCGCTGTCTAAATGAATTACTGTTGAAAGCCATGGATTATTTAATTATAACAGTAACAGTATGTTTGTTCTGAGAATTAAAATCTATTTCTTTGCTTGAATGCATATGGTTATACAACACCTGTATGTTTTATGAAAAAAATCCATGTACAGAATGGTAACTGAGAGGTTTGAAAACCTCGGTAGTGAAAGGGGTACACTACATCCCCAAAAACGACGCCAAAAATGTCGAGTAAAATATATACTAGTTAATTCGACATAAAATTGTCAACCCGGGGCTCATAAGCTTCGAGGTGCAAGCACAATATATGCAGGGTGAAATTAAGCTAACATGATACAATGGTTTAAAAATAAACACATGACTGGAATTGAATTGCATGAAATAAATGAAAGCATGAAATTGCATAAATTAAACTTGATTGAGAAAGCATGAAATTAAACAAAGGAGAAAATCATCTATAGCATAAATAAAAAATGACAAATGACAAACATATGTGAGGTCACATAAAATCTATATTAACAACTCAAAATAACAAATCTATTATGGAGAAATCAAAATATTTACTCTAAAACATCAACTCTATTACAAAATGATGAAATCCATGATTAACTCATTATCTCAAGAGTAAAGACTAACTACATTCTTCTTTCTCTTTCTCTTTTCTTCTTCTTCCAAATGAGGAGAGATCCCTCTTATTTATGCATGAGTGCTTTGAAAAGAAGATAAGAAACTCATAATTACATATCCACTTTTCTCTCAATCAATTTTCTATAATTACAAAATACTTATCCCTTCAAATCCTCCACTTTTCTCTCATGATATTCCTCGTTGAAATTATCTTGAATAATATCCTTCAAATCTTTAAATGGTGGAGGAAGTATTCGAAAATATTTTTGAATAATCCTTTGAAATATTTCTACACATTTCAAAGCTCACACAACTTTTAGATATATATGAAAAATATGTTAATTTCCTAATATCTAATTAAGAATTCTCTTAAAATACACAAAAATAAATAAATTGGAAAATAGCAAAGGTAAACCCATTTTATTTATGGAAATGGTATAGTAAATTATTAATGGAGTGATGAATAAGGATAAATGTGAAGGATAATATATGAAAAAGGAAATAAAATATGATATTTTTGAGATCCAACAACAACCCTTAGTCAATTATGATACTCCCCTTGTCTGTAACTTTCATTGTGTCTGCAACTCTTCCTCTATATGCAGCTTCTCCCCCTTTGACATCAATGGAAAAGGGTTTCTCCCCAATATCTTGTGTTTACCTTTACTAACGAGATGAGAAGGATATTACTCCCATCTTCAATATGAGATATTCAAATGTGTCTCTAGGAAGGGGTTTGGTAAAAATATCTACAACATGTTCTTTGGTGGTAATGTATTGCCTCTGGTCACTTTGCTCGGCTACCTGTTCTCTTTGGAAGTGGTACCTGGTTGGAATATGCTTCGTCTTTGAGTGCATAACAAGCTTCTTTGAAATGTTGATTGTACTTGTGTTTTCACAAATGATTGATATCGGTTGATCATATTATACCTTGATATCCTTTAGTGTCTGCTTCATCCAAAGAACTTGTGTGCAACATGTTGTTGTTGCAATATATAAATCTTCTGTTGTAGATAGAGAGATTGAAGTTTTCTTCTTGCTCAACCATGATACTAGACAATTTCCTAGAAAGAATTTTCCTTCACTAGTACTTTTTTTCTCATCAATACTTTATTCCCAATCTGCATATGTATATGTTGTTAGAGTGAAGTCCTTACTTCTTGAATACCACAATCCAAACTCCAATGTTCCCTTCAGATGTCTAAATAGTCTTTTTACTACTTCCTCATGTGTCTCCTTTGGTGCATATTGAAGTCTTGCAATCAATCCTACTACTTGCATGATGTATGGCCTTGATGTTGTCACATATAGTAGGTTTCCAATCATTGACAAGTACAATGTTTGATTTGCTTCTGGAGATTCATCATCTTTGCTCAATTTGCATCATATGATCATGGGTGTACTAACAGGTGCAGAGTCTTCCATTTTGAATTTATTCAACATTTCCTTGATATAATTGGCCTGAGAAATGAACATGCCTTTGTTGGATTAAGAAATATGAAACCCTAGAAAGAATGACAATTCTCCAAGCATGGACATCTCAAATTATTTTTTCATTTCTTCTGCAAATTTTTGGCTCATTCTATCATCATTACTTCCAAATATGATATCATCCACATAAACAACAATGATTAACATATTTTCATTGTGTGTTTTGATGTAAATATTGTTGTGTGTAGCTCCTCTTTTGAAACCTTTTTGTTATATGTATTTGTCAACTCTTGAATACCAAGCTTTGGGAGCTTGCTTTATTCCATAGAGTGCTTTCTTAAGTTTGCATACAAGATCTTTGTTTTTTTTGAATTGAAAACCTTATAGTTGTTCAATATATAATTCTTATTCTAAATTTCCATTTAGAAAGGTTGACTTGGAAACCATTTGATATAATTTGAAGTTGTTGAAACACACAAATGCCAAAAACATTTTGATTGCTTCTATTCTTGAAACTGGAGAAAAGGTTTCTTCAAATTCAATACCCTCAGCTTGAGCATACCCTTTACAAACTAATATTTCTTTATTTATTACTACTTGTCCATCTTCATCCAATTTGTTTCTGAAGATCCATTAGGTGCCAATCACATTCTTGTCTTTTGGTCTGGTAACAAGTTCCCATGTGTAATTCTTCTCAATCTAATTTAGTTCTTCCTCCATAGCATTAACCCAATGTTTATCTTCGCTAGATTGTGTAAATTTCTTGGACTCTGTTTTACATAGAAAAGAAAATTTCAAACTTCTTCTAGCCTGAACTCCTACATCTATATCACCAAGAATCTAACTTTCTGGATGATTATCTTGGACAATTATGGATGGTGTCTTTGGATATTGGCATTTTGTTTCTTCTTTGTTTATTTTCTTCTTCCTTTTCTTCTTCTTTGTAGATTGCCTCCTTTGTATCTTCATTTGTTTGTGAATTTTCTTCTTGAGGTATTGCTTCATCCACCCTTACATCAATACAATCTACAACCTTGTGCATTATTTTGTTGTAGAATTTGTAGTCCTTACTTCCATATGCATAGCCAAGAAACATACCTTCATTTTTTCTGGAATCAAACTTGCCTAAATTATCTCATTTTCTCTTTATATAGCACTCACTCCCAAATACTTTGAAGTATTTGACTGTAGTTGGTCTACCTTTCCATAATTCATAAGGTGTCTTGTTATTGTTCACTTTGATTTGTGCTCTATTCAAACTTTAGATTTTTGTGTCAATTGCTTCTCTCCCAAAGGTGTCTTGTAGTTTGGCTTCATTCAACATTGTTCTAGCCATTTCTTGTATATTTTTGTTCTTCCTTTCAACAACTCCATTTTTTTGTGGAGCGCTTACTGCCGAAAAATGTCTCTTTATTTCATAATTCTCATAGAACTCATCAAATCCATAAGAGGTAAAGTCACCTCCTTTGTTGATATTAAGCACTTGATATTTAAATAAGTCTCATTTTAATTTGGGGATTTGAAAGCTTTAAACTTCTCAAATGCTTCATATTTTTCTTTAAGAAATGTAACCCATGTCATTCTTGTGTAATAATCAATAAGCAGAATGAAATAACTCTCACCTTTTAAATTTTGTGTTCTTGATGGCCCACAAAGGTTTTTGTGTATAGGTCCTAATGGATTTGATGTTGAGTACTCCTTTGTTTTGAAACTTACTCTCATCTACTTCTCATGTTGACATGGCTTGAAAATAGTGTCAATGGGTTTTGAGATCTTTGGCATATCTCTTACTGCTTGTGTCTTGTTGAGTTTTACTAGATTCTAAAAGTTTATATGACCCATCCTTCTATTCCATAACCAACTTCCGTTTACTTTTCCCATACTTCATTCTTCTCCTGATATTCCTACTATTATATCTAACCTCACATATAGAGCATGAACGCTTAGCCTATTAAGTCAAATATTTCATTTTGGATTCTAGAAGGAGATTTGATGAAATAACTAGTTATCAATATTTCTTTTTAGGTTCTTTATCAACCCTTGAATCTTTTGTGTGAGAACACTTAAACATCCATTGATTGAGCATTAGGATGAGAACATATTGAAGTACATGATCATTCATAGATCAAATATCTCAAATATCTATGCATGACATGCCAAGCTAATAGCTATGTCCATACTCAGTATCAATCTCATGGACAAAGTGAAGTTGTTCAAGAGTGTTTGTTTGCTAGTTTCTTTTTGTTTTAATGAATGATTGGATTGCAGTGTGGTTTACTTTTCCCTTGAGAATATATAATAGTTTATACTTCCATATTTTACTTGCACATATTGTGTAGACAACTCATAAGTTTATGGATCAGATTACAAGTAAAAGGGTTTTATTAATGATAATTAACTGACCCAACATTTTTGGCATCATTGTAGGGGAGCTGTTAAAAGGTAAATGGTAGAAAGATAGTTTAGTTAGTTAGATGTTTCTATTTTTTTTTTTCACTACATTGCATTTTTGGCGGAGGACGAGACGGTAATATGCAAAGGCATCGTCACTTCTGAATTTTTGAAAGGGTTCTATATCATCGCATTCACTTTTGTGAGTCTTTCCAAACCATTATCTATAATGTAGTTGACTAATGGTTACCTAGATATTGTAGATTGCTTAAATTTTTTTTTAATAGTGTTATTTTATTCATGTTAATTTCATTTATTTTCACCCCCGGGGGGGCAACTCAATTGGCAAGTGCCATGAAAATGAAGTTCCATGAGGTTTCGAGTTCAATTCCCCCCGACTTACAATGTGTGCCACGTAAGGGGCATCGTGGGCACACCTGGAGGTTATAGTGGTAGAAGTTGGATAACACGGTCACGTGTAATGCGAGCACGTGCCCAACTAGTTGTTGATTCTGCCAGACATTAAAAAAAAAAAAAAAAAAAAAAATCATTTATTTTCCTTAGTCTAAGGTGTTGTAAAATCCCCCATACTGCTAATTCATTTGTGGGAAAGAAATTTAGGACCAGAAAAATAATTCAAAGAAACTCAAGAACTTGTTGAGTAGAGGAGGGAATGCCACCACAAGGATCTTATTAAATCCTTGTCCAAAGTTCAATGCTTTCATGGGGGATGAGTCTGTATCTTTGGAATCAAAGGAGGATCCATGAACAATTTCCACAAGAGGACTTAGAAGTTTCTTCTAGTTATTCTTGTTAGCATGAGGAAAAGATAAAAGAGTCATGGACAATAAATAATATGTTGTTCCTAAGATTGATTCTAAGGCTCAAAGAATAATGTGAGGCATCAAAATTTTTAAATGAAATGTTTTTTATTAGTTCTTTTTCTACCTTCAGTTTTCTGATAAATAATCTTTAAATGAAATTAATAATAAGACAGTACAGAGGCCATATCTCATTATCTGAGTCACAATTATAATTTCAAATGATGTAGAAATGATTTACAAAACTGTTAAAACAAAGTCAGGTATGAATTACAGGTAAGTCTCACCTTGTTTGCAGTAGAAGAAAAGTAGGAGATGCAGCCTTGAGAGGAGATAAAAATGCAGTAATTCACACAGGTCACGGGTCTTGTTTTACTCACGATAATAAAAGAGGAATTTTTTTTACTTAATGAACTGCTGATATATTAAGATCACAATAGATGTAGTACTAAATTGAAATCATTCACTCTTCAAGAACTACATAAATAAATTCATGGAGATGGAAACACAGAGGAAACACATAAATCAAATTGAACGAAACTTAGAATCCCTTTCTGCACTTGTATTGATATTAAAAAAATGTTGTCTCTTTTACATCCAACAAGAGGCAACCTACATTAATTGTCTCAACTGAAAACCGTTAGAATTCCCACAATAGAATACAATTCGAATGAAATAACAACATGCAGATATTGTTGAGTTCTGATTTGATGTGTTGGCACTTCATTTGTCTTTTCATTTTCTCGTAGATTCACTCATTTTCCTTTGTTCTTTGAAATGGGTACACATGTCCACTAAGGCCACCACAATCATTGGCTTACTTTATTTTCCATATAATTTCGTTGCCATATGTGCCTTCGAATTCATTTACTAGGATAAAGAATTGAAGTTGAAGATATGGGGGTGGTAATTGGATAGGTAGCTCAGTGTTGGCTCGTTATGGGATGGCTAACAGTTATGGGGAAGAGTAACCATTCACGAATAGCATGACATGGGGACAAGTGTCTAATAAGGAGGTGGGATGAGTGGATGTGAGGAATTAGGTGGTAGGGATAGACGGGGTAAGTGACATGTAGCGAGTGTGACAGGATGGAGGGGGAAAGGTAGAGTGGGTGGAGGACAAGTGTTGAGTTAGGATTCTAATGTTCCAACGTTCAAATAAAAACAAATGAAATAAATGACCTAAAGTCCTTTTAAACTTTTCTATTTTGCGGGGGCACGAGGAAGTGGTTTTGAGGTAACCTTCCTTTCACCCCACAATGCACTTGGTGATGCCATGTACCCCTGAGAGAAAACCACGATTTAAATTACGAGACCTCCCTTCGAAATTAAACCCCATGCAACTTTGCCCCCCATAATCATTCTCAACCGCTGATCTCCACAGTCCATTAAAACACGACTGTCACATGTAGAGAAGACAGAGCGAACTTCATGTAATTTCCTATCCGTCGATGCAAGCAGGATACATGTGTTAGACGATCCTTGTATTCAGTGATCTCGTATTCTGGGAGGAAGAAAACAATGTTGAGTGAAAACTTCATGAAGTTCTGAAGCCTGAAATTCATCTATACTGTTGATCGAAGTGGACATGTGTCGATAGATCTGACACTCTGGAAAGTTAACACTTCGGAGGTTTGTGGTCTACACATTCTTGTTCCCATTTATGTCTTCTTTGTATTATCTTATTTGCTTCTCATTTTGTCAATTTAGCCCTTCACTACCATATTTGGTCCCTTTCCTAGTTTATCAGGCATCCAAACTGGTTTAGTGTTCTGCTATATTATGAAATCTAATCCATCAAGCTTCCTTGTAACTTTTCGTGGCGCCATAATCCTTAAGGAAATAATATTATCCTTCCTGTACAAGAGAAGTTTGTAAGCTCTTCATTGAATGAAAAATTGTTAAGTGTAAATGGTAAAATGATTTTGAAATTCGAAGAGCTTTATAAAATTTGTCGGTCTTCGTATAGATTTATTCAAAGAGAGATTATTAAAAAGTCTGATGGAATTTATTACCTGGAAAATTACAATTTATTCAAATCGTTATATTTATACAATCATAAATGTCATTAACAATTCGATGGTTCGGGGTTCAGAGGTTTTGAATGTAAGAGGGAAGAAATCTCCCGAAGGTCGAATTCACGGAGAAGTTAATATCTTATTAACCACTTTTATGTTTCAATTAATCATGTTTTAAACATTGAGTTATCATTAATTACTTCAATGGTTCGGTGTTCGGGAGTTTTGGATGTAGCATGATAGAAATCCTCCAAAGGTTGAATTCCCAAAATAATTCTCTAAGTTTCTTTTTGGGGGGGTAAAACTTTTATTTCTAAGAAGCAAAATCTAAAGTTCAAAAGATCAAAATTATACGTGTTCCAACACAATGAATAACAGACACTGAAGCCAAAAATTGAAGAATTCCTTGCATATTTGTCACTAGATCTAGATTCCTTGTACACTCAAGAGATTGATGAAACTTCCAAAGAAATCCATGGCACTCCAACAAAAGAAGAGAGTCAAGAGTACAAAGACTAAATTGAGACTTTGTTCCAAAAATTCATTAGAACATAATATTCTTCCATTATTCAACACTTCTTGGCATCATATCCATAAGAGAAGATGGCCTCTCGTATCCCAGTATTGATCAAGGTATACTTTTCAAATTTGGATATGATTTTAACAAAGATCATGTTGCATAAATGGATGCATTATAAATAATCCTACACCTCAGGAGATGTTATGTTTTCCTAAGTAAAGCTGGATAGTGTAAATAAATGAATAAAATAGTAAAGAGAAAAATAAGTCTAGTTGTGAAAATCAGTTTACTGGCGCAACTGGACATGAGCTTTGCTTGAAAATCGGGCAACTGGCAGGCAAGAATCACAATATATTTTGCATTCAGTTTTTGTTTGTACCATGTACTCTTCAAATTATTATATTCGTTCTCATGTCATATGATGTGGGATTCCTTAAGGCCCATCTTTCGACAAAATTTACCCCATCAACTCCAACAATTTATATGGGTTCAAAGTTAGAGATTTTTATAGTACCTTGGGACTTGCATACATTAATGGCAAGCTTCCTCACTATCAACATTGGGAATTCATCAATGTCTCTTGATTGCCAGATATTGCAGGCGACTCAACCTCAGCTCATCTATTCATACTTTGCAGGATGTACCAAACCACCTCTACTCTCATCGGAACCAAAGGTGAGTAGTCCTGTATTGGTTAACATCATTTAGCATTGGCTAGTAATCCAATGATTTATTTCTATCTTCGACTTCAAAAAATTCATTCACATAGATAGAATTGTGCCAATATTGGGTTTCGATGAAGACTATTTGGTTCGTTATCCTAACAAAATTTTGTATTCTCTAGCAGTGTGCAAATAGAAAGGGGGATGCCATTCTTGTTGAAGAAACATCAACCCACAATCCTTTGACTTCAATTTTCATCTTCCATTCCATCAATAAGTTCAAAATTCTTTCCATAATTTGCAGGTCTTCATGGCAACAACACTAGAATACTCAACATTCAAGTGTTCCACAAACTTGTTGCGAGTTCAAACACTTGTTGTAGCATCCTCCTCTGTGGAAAAAGAAACCACCAATGTTCATTGATTTTTCCTTGATTTCCAATTTCTGAAATTAGTATTTGTAATATTCTCAAAATATCTTAGATTTATAAAGTTTTGAGCATGTATGGAAGTTGTATTTCATTCATTCTATTTAGGACAATATACTATAGTGGAGTACTCAAAACAATAGTATATCTAGAACAACAAAGTAATAGAGTAACAACACTAGTGGATTTTCAGAGTTCTTGGTTATTCTGGTACAAGAATCCTAGAGTAGGTACAGGAAGACATATAGTTACGTTTTTGAAATTATTGAGCAAATTTTGATAGTAGCATGTCTCTCCTTTTCATCCCAAAGCACCAACAACATCAGATTCAACAACAAAAGTTCCAAGGTTCGAATTTTGTAATAATATCCTCAGTTTCATAGCCTTCATGCATCAAATCAAATCATGTGCATATGTTGTAAGTATGGGTAATTGACTTAATTCTGAGGTAAACTTTTCTTTTAAAACTCTGTTTAATTTATTAAGAACAAAAGAAAATTTTGTTAGAAAACACTCTTGTGCTTGTTACCCTACTCTTAATCTCTTTACCTTATTTCTTTATACCATATCCATTTTCATTTTTATATCCTGGCCTTATTATTTGTATCATTCCATTATATATCTATTCTAATGCAAATTCCATAGGGAACATTACTTATTCTTCGTTACATTTGTATCACTCTCCACGATGCCTCACTTGTCAACTATATGGTAGCTCTCACATGTTTACACCTACCTTCATTATGAAAGTATCCACTAAATTCTCCACATGTAGGCATAATTGTCTTCTTATTGTGTAAACAAGGCCAACTATTCTATAATTACCCATAAACTTGCATAAAAATCATTCATGGTTTTAACCATCGAGACTCATTTGGAATCACCGAAGGAATTCCAAATGAGTTGCATCCATATCATTCAAAACTAAATTGTGTGGGCCTTCAGAACCATTGACCATTCAAACCACCTTCCATCTAACCTTTCCTGTAATAATTCTGAAGCATGACAATTGAGTTGAAATGGTGGTTCACTATAAAGAACCAGTAACAATGCATGTTTGGAAGCCTTTCCAGAATACAATGCATGTAAAGTGATGTCTAGGACAACTGGTAGCATTATTTCTTTGTCAAGTTCAAGGTTTTGACAATCAAGTTTCACTTTTGCCTGCAAGAGGGTTTAAAAGATAAGCTTCCCAATTAAAGTGATCCAGTCATGGAAGTTTCAAAGAAGAAAAAATCTCAATTCACGGGCCTACCCAAGGAAGGAGGAAAATGGCTCAAAAACAAATCAATGAAATGCTAACACTGTAGTCGATTCTTGAAGCCAGAACATCAGAATGAAAATTCAGAAAAGGGGATACCTAGGGCTTGGCTCATGGATGAATGGATGGTGCCACCGATGGTTTTATAGAGGTTCTTAACCTATAAAGGAAGTTATGCATTACCTATCAGTCCTAATTAGATTTGCTTTTAAAAGAGTATGCAATGGAACAACCAATTTTGTGGTTCACTTCTGTGATCCCTGACATCCTTTTGAGTAATATTGTGTATGATACAACTAAGTTTATCACTCCACTATACGTCAAAGGCTATCAAAATCTTATTAAAATATGAGCAAATTGAATGGAACAACAAGAGTTTCTCTACTGCACATGCAATCCTTGTTTTAGTTGTTTCTATATACCTACTATTTTTTTCTGATATTTTTCATGATAATGCTCAATATGGATCAGTTACTCTCCAAAAAACGTTTTTCTCAACCTTTATTTTGTGGGTGTCAATGGGTTATTTTATGTCTGAGCTAGGAATGATACTTTAGATTTATCTAGCCTTGGGTGGTAAAGAGTATGTTCTATGTCATTTATTATCCATGAGTGCAATTTCCCTCTCCATATTCAATGGGAATGCACAAATCTATATCTATATGGTTCTTTTGTTAGAAAGAATCACACCAGAAATAAATATGAGATGGTACCTAGACACTATAGGTTTGAACAAGTCAAAGGTTTATGTCATTAATGGAACAATGCCCAATTTCCTTAGACGGTCACGAGGAGGATATCCAACCAATTGGTGAAGTTTTCAGATCTTCCAGGAGATAGAGGACTAAGGGTCAAAACCCTCCAAGAGGACCCTCACCTAAACTAAATCATGGCAATCATACTGGCCATGGTAAACCTAATGTATCATCTGTAGTGCTTAACTAATTTTCGATCTCTTGGGGTAGAGAGAAAGGTGATAGTAGGACAGATGGAGATGTCCCCAGATCTGCGAAGAGATAAAAATTCAAAACTCTAAGAACCCCAAGTAAAGTTCCTCTCAAACCTTCTAATAATGGATATGATGAATAAAATGAACCCGATGTTTCACTAGCTAAATCAACTGTTAAATCACTAGTTGAGATGCAACTAAAAAGGAAGAACAAAAAAATTAAGAGGCTGAGACAAGAGGTAACGAAGTTGATTGTGCTTAATAGATATATAGAAAGGGGAATGAGCAGATAAAGGCACAAATACAGAGGTTCCAAGAAGACATCAAGAAGCTCGATTATGAGAACAGGGACTTCCATGAAAGACTCATTTGATCCAGTCAACCATTTCAAAGAACCAAAACCACAAGGGACTCAATATTTTGACTAATAAATCCAACCTTTCCTAGTCATTGGTGGATGATTCCAATTTTGATCAGTTTTGAGGACTTCCTTGCATGAGGACATGCATGCAAATGGGCAGGGGGGAGGAGAAGGTATGATATGACTCATTTATACCACATCAGATTTCCATTTCACTTTAAATATAATATTCAGTTAAACAAGCTATCATGAGAATAGGTTATTCATATTTCATTCAAAGGAGTCACGAAAAATAAACTAGGTAAAGAGTACTTCAAGAGTTGAATATGTTAGTAAAACTTGTTACCAAGAGGATTACTAGAGGCATGGTGATCCGGATTTTATGAGAAGAACGAAATGACTATAGATTATTAATAGGTGTTTAACAAAAAATAATAGAGATACAGTAAAACCAGTTTTATATTCAATAAAGAAATAAGATGAAACTGTAAAATGCAACGGAAAACAAGCTTGCTGGAATGGTGGCGTCTTATCTCTGAGAAGAGATGTGATGGCTGCGCTCATTCAGAAGAATAAGGTTACAATGAGGCTTTGAAGGAATTTTTACAATAAACAGGAATGTCAAAAACCCTAGACATAAAAAAAAATTACCCTAGGAGATGAAGCACCAAAAGTCATGTGGGCCCCATTTGGGTAAATTAGTACATCAACTTCCCGGGGTTGTAATGTTTGCATACGACCTCTGTTTGAGGCGCACGATAGCTAGTTGGAAAGGTATCGTCGAGGATATTAATTTTGGGGGCTCAATCGGAGCCTTCAACTATCATTGAGAAGATCGGTCCCAAAAAACCTTCACTCATCCCCTCAAAATGGCCCCGAAAGTTAAAAACTGCTAAAAACAGTAAATTACCAAAATTGCCAGAAAACTGTTTTGAGCTAGTTGGAAAAGGTTTGTGGCCAACGATATCCACCTGGATCAATCCTCCCTCCTTAGGAAGCAATTTTCTCCATTGTGTTGAGTTCCCCCATCAGATGAGGAAATTTCTGTCGAATTTGGCCCTGGGTGAGCCACTTGCCTTGGTGCAGGAGTTGCCTTGCTTTGACAACTCGATAAAGATATATCTTTTGTTGTCGAGTAACCTTGATATGTGTGTCCACAATCTGATCACTAGATTCATGTTGTATGCATTCAGGGTTTATCTCTGTTGGTGTCAGCGATTCTGCTACTTCTGAGGTGTCCAATAATGGTGGGAAATAAGGGCGAAGGAGATCCACATTGAACAGTGGGTGTAGGAAAAGGAAAGGAGGAATGTTGAGCTCAAAATAATTATCCCCCGTGGACTTGGTGATGGTGTACGACCCATAATGGAGTGGGAGAAACTTCCAATGGGGTCCTGTAAGGCATTCTTTCTGCAAGTGCAACCAAACTTTTTTGCCCACGTGAAACTTATGTGGCACCCGATGTTGATCATGGCACTGCTTGTACTTGCCATTAGACTTCTGTAGGATATTATGAACCTATTGGAGAATGTGATGGATCCACTCAATGAACCAGGTGGCTTTGTCAGCTTCAGTTGGAGAAAAATATGAGTCGGTCGAGGTGACCGCAAGGGGGAGTGCAACATCTATGGGACCCAATGGTTGGAATTCCAACCCAACTTGAAAGGGGCTGTGGTCAGTTGAGCTATGCAGGGCTCAGTTGTATCTATGCTAGACATAGGGAAAGATCTCATCCCATGTGCGAGGGTGCTTGGAATTATACATGTGAAGGATATGCATAATCATTCGATTTATGACCTTGGTTTGGCCATCTGTCTGGGGGTGGAAGGCCATGGATTTAGTGAGCTTGGTGTCAAGAAGTGACCAGAGGCTCGACTGGAATGTGCTGAGAAATCAATTGTTCTAATTTGAGACAATGGTTTGTTGGATTCCAAAATGTACCCAGATTCGTTCAAAGAAGAGCTTGGCACTGGCCTCTACTATGATGCTCTTCTTGCAGGGAACCAGAATCACCATCTTAGAAAAGTGATCAACAACCACAAAAACACAGTCATTTCCTCACTTGGTGGATGGAAGGCCAAACATGTAGTACATTGAGATGGATTCCCATGGCCTTTCAGGAGTAGGAAGAGAGGTGTACATTCCATGTTTCTTAGTGGTCGGTTTGGCAATAG
Organism: Picea sitchensis; assembly: GCA_010110895.2. Taxonomy (NCBI): domain Eukaryota; kingdom Viridiplantae; phylum Streptophyta; class Pinopsida; order Pinales; family Pinaceae; genus Picea; species Picea sitchensis. The sequence continues at coordinate 45,033 of SNQJ01S0047481.1, read as the reverse complement.
CACAGGCAGTTGAAGACCTGATATACTTGCTGACCTCATGTCGAATTTTCGGCCAATAGAAATGTTTTTGTAGCATCGCCACTATCTTTTCGATGCCGAAGTGTCTTGCCACCTGACTGTAGTGGGCTTCCCAGATCAGCTTCACTAGCTCGCTTGATGGAACACATATATGGCCCAGACAACACAACAACCCATCCTGAAGATGGAAATTATCGACAATTGCGTTTGCACCCAACATTTGGTAGCTGGTGGTGAAGTCAAGGTTTGTCTCATAGATTTGGGTCCATCCAGAGGTCTCAAGTTTGCAAGAGTCTAGCATTGTAGTGAGTTACAAGACTGGCGGTCTGTTGAGGCAATCAACGACGCGGTTGGTGCTTCTTGTTTTATACTTGATGTTGAGGTGGAATTGCTGCAAGTATGTGGATCACTTTTGATGGTGGTGATTATGCAGTTTTCCTTGTGTCTGCATGAACTACAGTGGCTTATGATCAGTGTGGATGAATGCCTCCTTCCAAGGAATGTAATGTCTCCACTGGCGGTAGGCTTGCACAATGGAGTACATTTTGTTTTCATAAGTAGGGTACTTATGGACAACATCTGATAGTGTCTCACTATGATAGGCCATGGGGTGGCCATGATGAGTGATAATGACGCCCACAACATAATCTGAAGCATCTGTCTCGATCTCAAAGGGTTGTTCTAGGTTTTATAGTGAAAGTACTGGGGCTGAGCACAAGCGTTGCTTCAAAGCATCGAATGCTTGTTGTTGGGACTGACCCCACGTAAATTTCACCTTACCACCACCCCTGGTTATTTGGCTGAGGGCCAATGAAATATGGGAGAATCCGAACACGAACCTGTGGTAGAAATTGGCAAGGCCCAAGAATGTCACACACCCACAATGGAAGAAAAAAATTTCGCCTTTTCTCGAGGGACATAATCCCCGAATTCCTACGAGGGCCTAGCGCAGGCTAGCTCTTCCCTTATCCTCCTCCATGTTCGATGGTTATGACCACATGCCTTACCAAAAAGGCACTTCCGGCTTTCATGTTTCAATATTTCTGTGTGCGAGGAACCCTTGTTCCTTCAATCCCCAAAACTCGAAACAGGGCTAAGATTCTTGGTTCCTTCCCTTAATCCTTCTCCATGTGAACCTATAATGTGGCCTAGGGATACTCCTATGAGCACTTCATATTTCGCGATTCAGGAAATCACAATACAGTGCCTCTCTTCCTCTCCCTTTCAATTCCCCGAAATCCAAATCTCTCTCCTGGATCAACAGTCCCAATTCTTCCACCAACCAACGGCCTAGATTAAATCTTGGCGTTCTCCCTTTCGGGATTCTAGTGGGGGCTTCACCTCCCAACTCCCAAATTCAAATTTCCGGTGAATCAAATCAATGGCTCAGATCTAAGCTAGATCGACGGTCCACAACCCTATGATCTAACGGTTGTGATCTCCCTTGAATCAATGACTAGGATTAAGTTGTGATTTCATGAATCACGAGTTATGAGAACTCCTCTCGTGACTTCTTTCAACTATGGGTCAATGAAATTCCTAACTCTCACCATGTTTCCCCTTGATGGACGGTTGCGATATTTTCACGAAATCCCCTTTCATGAATTTTCTTCGGTCTTCACCCTCATTTTCTCGATGTCCAGAACCTCGATGGCTTTAGATATTCACCATGTGTCCTCATAAAAATGTATGTTCCAAATTTATTCTTGGGACTTTAACGGGTCTCTCTCTCCTGCTTATACGAGGGTTAAACCTCATGCATCTTCTCTCCGATCCGACGACTATCGATCCTCGGTGCTAGATCTGATGGTCCAGATCAAATCTTTTCCCTCCTTCTTTCTTCGAGTCTCTTGTTTTAGAATTTTTCGTTGGGGACAACTTCCCCCTATTCTTCGTACTTCCGGTAACCAATGTTTCGAATCCCTTTCTTCCCGTTGGAAGAAATCAATGATGGATCATTTTTCTTGATCAACAACTCTTATTCCTCCTGAACTTTGAGTGTTTAACAGTCCCGTTGTTAACCTCCTTACAAGCTTGCTAGATCTGATGGTCGTGACCGACCTCAAATCCTCCCAAAAGGATCTCGTCTGCTCATCCTCCAATTGAAAGAGTATTTCCTTTTACTACTTAAATCTCACTATCCTTCTTGAGCTTCATCAGTTATGAAGGACTTAAGAGCTTTTGCGCTCTTTCTCCCCAGTCTTGGGAGATTTCGACACTATGAAGGTCTCAACCTTCGATCTCCTTCCTATGAAACCAATCCCCTTGGGTTTCACTTACACTTCTGAAAGCGTTATCTCTTCTGAGCTTAACAGGATTTGTCCTCCAAGGGACTCTAAGAAATTAGGGAGGTTGGTGTGTGTACATGAAACTATGTCCACAGTCGACGAACACACAATTTGTGACTCTGGCTTATGCCACCACAGGAAACAAGTATTTACAAGTATAAAACATCTCCTAACCATATAATTTCTTACTGGCCTAATTATACAACGAAGCAGTAAGAAAAGGGACACAGTATATCCATTCAGAAATCAAGCACAATTCCTAAAACATACATAGTATAACCAATTCATGCCCGGTTACAGCTAAATTACACAGGGTAGGAAAATGCTTATCTATTATAGGTTGTTGCCAACCAACTGACTGTGGGTGTTCATCCTTCCACCCAACCGCAGGCTCAGAGGCATTCAATATTAGCACTCTGGCCACCCCCATGCCAAGCCATGATATCACCAGGGAGTTCTCACAGTTCTCAAGAGTTCTATCTCTATTCCAACTTCTGCTCGGGTTCTATCCTCTGTGCACTTTCAGATATATCTCTCTGCTATGGCCTTGGTGAGGATTTTTAGATGCTCTCCTGCATCAAGCTCGTGGCCTTTTGATCATCCCCTCCTGGAGAGCTTTGCGCATCTCCCTTATGATATTGCGCTCTCGTTCCCGTGTCTCTTATCCCGTGTGTATCCCTCTTACCTAGGAAGGTTTTTTCAACCTATTTTGTTCCTTCTGTCAGAAGGAATCTCAGGTCTGCAGGTCCCTGTGGTACTTTGGGCTGACAACCCATGTTTCCATTCATGGGGGTGGTTGATTGTTCAACCACCAATCCTTTCTTCATTAACTGATTTCTCTCCTCTAGTGATATCATGGCCAGTACTTTCAAGGCTTCACCCCCACAGTCAGTTATTGGCAACTCAAACAATAATACATTTACATCGTCCTCATGCATTAGCATGGTAGTTCCTATTTTATGATTAATTACAAATTGGGGGAAACAGGGTGTTACAATTCCCTCCCCCTTAAAGGAAAACCGTCCTCGATGTTCTTTATCAAAAACACCTATCATGACTTTCTCATTCGGCCACTTTAGAAGTCTTGGCCTTCGTCCCGAGTCAGGTCCTCTTTCAGGCTCTTAGTCTTTGTCACCTACCTTCAATAATTCTTGGACAATAAGCACATTAATCATAATTTTGTGCGAAAAAATCTCACTGTTGTTCAAAATTCAAGAGTAAATTTCATAATCCAACACAAAACTTATCTGTGAATTTTGTGGATTTGTATCCACATGGTTTTTTTGTTATCCAGTCTCATTGTTTTTCCTTGACGTTCCCATTGGTTGCATGATTCAAATTGAATAGTTTACAAGAACTATCATCGTTTCATATTCCTTTCCAAGGTTTTCTCGCACAGGAAAACTACCCACCGTGTGCATGATCCCAATAGTTTAGAAGAACTATTAAGGTCTCCTCTTCCTTGCAGTCACTCACCCTCCAGTCCCAGGCTCAGGCATCCCCTTCACTGCTATACAGTCCCTCAGGTGATCCATATTACCCTGCCAAGGTTTTCTCGCACAGAAAGAACTTTAGAGGCTCTATCAAGTCTTATAGTCGAGGCGTCCCTTAGACTTGCTCTGTCGAGGCATCCCTTAGACTTACTTTGTCGAGGCATCCCTCTGAACTGTGTTACCTCAACACAATAATTTTCAGGCGATCATGGCTTATCATGAGGTTTTCATGGCTCAGTAGTAGCCATGTTCATCATATTCAGCTTTGAAAATCTTCATCTATCCTTTCTAGACATATATTTTCTTCTCACCTGTATTACAGGTATACACGATTCATGAGACATCATTATAAATTCTAACTTTCAGAATTTTATTGCAAATCTGCCACCTACAGATTTTCCCATTCCACAATTTGTTTTCATATTTGTTTCACACAGGAACCGAATTCATATTTATGGGACTTTCCTTCCCATAACGGTTTGGCTCAACATGCAATTGGCCTTCCTTATGGGCTTACAATGCTGCCATACCCAAGACCCCTTTTTCTTCTTGCACTTTCTACTTCAATCAGCCAAACAAATTGTTAGATTTTCCATGCATATACATTTTTATTACACCTGTACAACATTGTCACAACAATTTCAAAATTTGTGCACACTAACAATCAAATTCACTTTCTCAAAAGGAAATATCATTACTTGCAGTTTGGCTCAGTAGGCAATCGGTCTTCCTTATGGACTTACAACACTTCCATATCGAAGACCCTTTCCTCCCTGCAATTCATCCTTTACACAACCAAACAAATTGTTATTTTTTGTGCACATTACCTTTTTTCGAAAATCAAGTATACTAACAGTCCAAGTCATTTCCTCTATTCAAGGATACAAAGTGAAAGGATACATCATCCCTTACCTATGCATCATTCCATCCTACCAAATTTTCAAAATGTGATTCGGATATCAATTGATTTTTAATGAATGTGCCAACATTCGTGGCCACATTCATACCCAACGCATCGTTGCATTGATTTCAAGTTTGTCACACTTTATGACCGATTCTTAACCATGGTGTGTTGGAATTTAACCAACCTCTTCACCACATGGCCTATTCATTTTCATTCACTCTTACAGCAGGATCATGCTTCCTACTATAGGTCGATCATGACCCCAGATTGATGCACCTGAAACTCAAAGGTTTCATATGAATGCCTTTAAGCATTCCTCCTCCATTGATAACCAGTGTGCCACCACTCATGGCCACCCAAATTTGTTTTCCTTCAACGTTTTTCATAATGTAAGTAAAACCTTGGAAGGTTCTCCTTCCTTACTAAAAATTCCATTGTCTTTGCTTCATGCAAACATGCATTTCTTGGAAGCAACCCCATGCAGCGTGCTATTTATGAGCACTTTGTGTTTCCATTCGTTCATGGATTGGTTCCTGTGTTCATGACACATTAGTTCATGAATTCTTCCAAGGATTTACAATCAGCCTTTACTACCAAGGGTTCACACCTCCATCACTCGGGTTCTTCATTCCTAATCATACCCTACTTGGTTATCCATGGCATACAACTGCCTTTCAAAGTTCATGCATAACACTAAGACAATAAAATATTTCAGAAGGGATTCTTACCAAATCCCTTCATACCATGTGCCACATAGGCACAAATATCTTTATACCGGTTCTTGGCTGCTAGCACTCTCTTTCTGATCTCTACCTCATCAATAGTGCTTTAGCGGGACTTTCACAGTCCTGTCAACAATCTTTCAACCATAGCCTTCCCAAGGTCACCCTCTGCTTGAGGTTGCCCATCATTGGCAGCTATCTTCCTCAATAGCTCTAATTTATTTCTATACACAATATGCATCATCATAGCCACAATTACATTAGTCGTAATATTAAACCAAATGCATGTATCATAACATTTGAATTCATAAACATCTTCAAATGTTTCCACAAGTGCAACACAACAATTTTTTATTGTGTCTTCGGCAATACAATCCTTATCACTTATGGTGTCAAGACCTTTTCACTTTTATTGGAGTACTAGCTTTCTCATCCAAGAGAAAACATAATACTCAGCGAGGAAGGAATTGAGGACTCTCCCCTTCTTCCAACTCCTCCTACACCACCTGGGACTTTTCAGTCCGGCTTAGTTGTTTCTAAGGCCTCACTGTCTTTTCAATCCTACGGCTCTGTTAAACAATTTAGGGTTCTTAGGCTGAGGAAAGTGTTTCTCCTTTTTCTCCCCCTTTACGTATGCAATCTACCTCTTATTGTGGTCTTTCTGCTCTTCTCCTGAGCAGCCCTGGGTTAGGCTCATCATAACCCTTTTAGAATACAACATCATGCTTTAATAGCAAACTTTTTGTTCATAATGGATCATAAACTTGTGCATCCTGCACATCATTACTCGGTCCTCAGAGTAGTTATCATTCAGTTGTTAGTCTTCTATTAAGTACAAGATACTTTAAATAAATGTAATCCAGGATTCTTATATATATAGATAGGCTTTGCAGCCCATTGTCCAACCTTCAACAATTATTAGGGTTGTGACAGGATTTGACAGAGTCCTTATACAGTTCCTCCACCCGGAACTCCTTTGGTATGAAACTTTCTTATTGCATATCCATCACTATCTAGGATGGACTCAAGCTTGAATTAGCTTCAGCTTGTTAATAAGCATTCTTTAAGGGACATAGACATACATTTATGTTATGCATTCTAGATTATGCATCCACACATGTTCTAGGTTTTTTCTAACTTGCATCCATGATGTACTTATCTATACTCATAATCACAAGCCTGTGTGCAGTTTCCATAGGTATATTTCACTGCCTACATACATCTCTATTTTAAAATCAGTCAACTCATGATTGTTTACAATCACTCTCATGTGATCCTCAAAGGCATAAACATTTGCCTCTTATCATGAAAACAAAGCATCCTTTCTCATTTACTCTTTCATTTATTTGTACTGGATTTTCCTGGGGAGATGGAGTACATTCCCCTTAAGCTATCATTCAAGACAAAAATTTCACAATTCCCCATAATGGAGTCAGCTATGCATCCATATCATTCACTCAATCTTGGTAAGTGCAATGTCTGCCTCACGTTTCACTCATCAAGGTAATCATATTAAGCCTTTAGAATACTTATACTCTTACATCATAAATGTGCATCACTCACACATTTAATATCATTCATACCTTACTGGTATTAATATCAGACTTCCTATTATGAAGCTTCACAATGCATTAAACTCATGCGTATTCATCATACTAGCTCATGCCTTCTCCTCATGCGACCACCAGCAGTGACCACGATCCAAACTAAAAGGTGCTTTGCATTTCGTGATTTCAGGATTCCTGTTGGAGGGAATCAGGTTCCTCGATCCCCAAAATCTGAAAACCAAAAAGATCGAGGCTAAGTTTTTCTCGGCTCTTTTATCCACATGCACCTTCGCTCGGAACCTAGGGTCAACTCCTAGACACACGTCGAGATCCCGTGTTTTGGTGAATCCGTGGACAATGCTCCATCGTTTCCCCAAACTTCTGATCCACAAAGGTTCGACAACCTGGATCCCATGGTCCAGATCTCTCTGTCAATCAACGGTCTTGATCAAATCCCATTTTTCCACCTTTCCGGATTCTGGCGGAGTCTTCACCTCCTAACTCCTGATTTTTAATCCCCGAAATGTGTATGCGTCAGATCAATGATCCACCGCCTGTCTCGATCCAATGGCTCAGGTTGGATGTCAGGATTTCGTGACATGCGAGTTCTCAAAACTCTGCCCATTGACTTCTAAACCTTCGACTCCCGAAGATCCGATTACACTGGATCTACGGTTCAGGTCATTTGCTAACTAAGGACCTTGATTGAATCGGTGATTTACCTTGTGCGACTTTGGGAAAGTCTTCACTTCTATTTTCCCAATAGAAGAAACCTCGAAGCTCTAGATCAACGACTCTCGTTGATTCCAATCTAACAAATAATATTCCTCCTGAGCTTGTGAGTGATGAGAGGTTATCGACCTTATCTTCTCTGTTGATCTACTAGATCTAACGGTTCATAGAATTTCGGTATTCCTCCCTCCGAGAATTCCACCGTCCGTTCAGATTTTCAATGACTTCCAACCATGAACTTGCATCAACTCTTCTGGAATCAACCTCTGCGTTCAACCTCTGGATATTTTAACACAATCTTCTCTCTATACTCACTCCTTGCGCTCTATATGCACACTCGACATATGAAGTTTCACCGCTATCTTAAACTATTCACATTCAATCTTTATTATCACTATCAATTAGCATATCCCTACTCCAATAAGAGTAGTTATCGTTTTAACAAAGGGGTTAAAGAAATTCATCTGCTGAAATTCAACAAGAATTCCCAAAATCACAAGTTCAATCTACAGTCCTTCTCCTCAAGGAGTAAATGCATATAACAATATCTCCTTACACGACTCGTACATGAGCCCAAGTAGGCCAAGTGTTCTAACCATACTCTGATACCAATTTCTCACACACCCACTATGGAAAAATAGAATTTTCACCTTTTCTCGAGGGACAGAATCAGTGAATTCCTACGGGGGCCTAGCGTAGGCTATCTCCTCCCTTATCCTCCTCCATGTGATTGATGGTTATGACTACATTCCTTACCAAAAAGGCGCTTTCGGCTTTCATGTTTCAGGATTTCTGTGTGCGAGGAACCCTTGTTCCTTCAATCCCCGAAACCCGAAACAGAGCTAAGATTCTTGGCTCCTTCCCTTAAGCCTTCTCCATGTGACCCTGTCCTGTGGCCTAGGGCTGCTCCTCTTAGCACTTTGGATTTCTCAATTCGGGAAATCACGATGCAGTGCCTCTTTTCCTCTCCCTTTAAATTCCCCGAAATCTGAATCTCTCTCTTGGATCAATGGCCCCAATTCTTCCGCCAACCAATGACCTAGATTAAATCTTGGTGTTCTCCCTTTCGGGATTCTGGCAGGGGCTTCACCTCCCAACTTCCAAATTCAAATTTCCGGTGAATCAAATCAACGTCTCAGATCTAAGTTAGACCGACGGTCCACAACCCTATGATCTAACAGATGTGATCTCCCTTGAATCAATGACTAGGACTAAGTCATGATTTCGTGACTCGCGAGTTCTAAGAACTCCTCCCGTTGACTTCTTTCAACTACGGGTCAGTGAAATTCCTAACTCTCACCACATGTCCCCTTGATGGACGACTACGATCTTTTCACGAAATCCCCTTTCGCGAATTTTCTCCGGTCTTCACCGTCATTTTCCCAATGTCCAGAACCCCGATGGCTTTAGATATTCGCCATGTGTCCTCTACAAATGGATGGTCCATATTTGTTCTTGGGACTTTAACGGGTCTCTCTCTCCTGCTTATACGAGGGTTAAACCCCGCGCACCTTCTCTCAGATCCGACGGTTATCAGTCCTTAGCACTAGATCTGACGGTCCAGATCATATCTTTTCCCTCCTTCTTTCTCCAAGTCTCTTGTTTCAGAATTTTCCTTTGGGGATAGCTTCCCCCTGTTATTCAAAATCCTAGTAACTGATGTTCTGAATCCCTTTCTTCCCGTTGGAAGAAATCAACGGTCGATCATTTCACTTGATCAACGGCTCTTATTCCTCCTAAACTTTGAGTGTTTAACAGTCCCGTTGTTAACCTCCTTGCAAGTTTGAAAGTTGTCCACGGTCGACGAACACACAATTCGTGACTCTGGTTTATGCCACCATAGGACACAAGTATTTACAAGTATAAAACATCTCCTAACCATATAATTTCTTACTGGCCTAATTATACAACCAAGAAGTAGGGAAAGGGACACAGTATATCCATTCAGAAATCAAGCACAATTCCTGAAACATACACAATATAACCAATTCATGCCCAGTTACAGCTAAATTACACAGGGTAGGAAAATGCTTATCTATTATAGGTTGCTGCCAACCAAATAACTGTGGGTGTTTGTCCTTCCACGCTACCATAGGATCAGAGGCATTCAATCTTAGCACTCTGTCCACCCTCATGCCAAGCCATGATATCACCAGGGAGTTCTCATAGTTCTCAGGAGTTATGTCTCTGTTCTAGCTTCTACTCAGGTTCTGTCCTCTACGCACTTTTAGATATATCTCTCTACTATGGCCTCGAAAAGGTTTTTTAGATGCTCTCTTGCATCAAGCTCACGGCCTTTTGATCATGCCCTTCTGGAGAGCTTCGCGCATCTCCCTTACAAGCTTGCACTCTCATTCCCGTGTCTCTTCTCTCGTGTGTATCCCTCTTACCTTGGAAGGTTTTGTCAGCCTATCCTGTTCCTTCTGTCAGAAGGAAGCTCAGGTCTACAGGTCCCTGTGGTATTTCGGGCTGACAACCCATGTTTCCATTCATGGGGGTGGTTGATTGTTCAACCACCAATCCTTTCTTCATTAATTGATTTCTCTCCTCTAGTGATATCATGGCCAATACTTTCAAGGCTTCACCCCCATAGTCAATTATTGGCAACTCAAACAATAATACATTTACATTGTCCTCATACATTAGCATGGTAATTCCTATTTTATGATTAATTACAAATTGGGGGAAATAGGGTGTTACAAAGAAGCTTCGAAGCTCAGTGAGTGTAGTTGGGGCTGGCCAGTCATAGATGACTTGGATCTTGGCTGGATCCACATGTACGCTATGTTGATCAATGATGTAGCACAGGTAGTGGACCCTATCTATGCCGAAGGAGCATTTTTCCAAGTTGGTGTATAGCTTGTGCTTCCACAGGGTGTGCAAAACCTGTTGAATATGTTGCAAGTGTTCGGCCCAAGTCCTGTTGTAAATGAGAATGTCATCTAGATACACCACTACAAAATTATTGGTGAATGGTCGCAGGATATCGTCCATCATCCTCATGAAAGTGGTTGGAGCATTTTTCAAACCAAAGGGCATGACCAACCACACAAAAAGGCCTTCCTTTGACTTGAAGGTGGTCTTCCATACATCTTTCTATTCTATTGGGACCAGGTGGTAGCCAGACTTCAGATCAATCTTACTGAAGTATTTGGCCCTCGTTAGTTGATCAAGGAGGTTGTTGATTCAGGGAATTGGGTGCTGGTTTTTTACTATGATTTTATTTAGAGACCGGTAATCAATGCAGAGTCGCCAGGTTCCATCTTTCTTCTGTACTAGCACAATTGGGCTCCCGCAAGGTCATGAGTTGGGACAGATGTGCCCCTTATGGAGAAATTCTTAGATTTGTCGCTTGATCTCCTCATTTTCTAAAAGAGATCAGTGATATACTGTCCCATTGGGCAGCGGTGCACCAGGGTTTAGATCGATGGGGTGCTTGACCTGGAAGTGCAGAGGTACCCCGGTAGGTGAGGAGAAGATATCTGAGTATTCTTCCACGACCTTATCTACTTGCTTCTGTTGTGTGGAGAGGTCGACCGCAGAGACCCTGGATGTGGCTGTGATATTTTTCTCATTCTAAGAGTGAATCATGAAGAAGAAAAACTTCCCCGTCTGAGATATGACCTTCCTGCATTGCTTAGCAGATATCAACGAAATAGAACTAGGTGGGATTGCCTCGGGTATCCTCTACAATTTCCTGTTCAAAGTAATAATAACACTATGAGACCTAGACTCATATACAACATGACGTTTCCATAAAAAAGGTTGGCCCGAAAGAGCATCAAAAACTTTGAGAGGAGCAACATCACACAATACCTCATCTTTGAAGGGCTTGATGTCGTACGACAGTCGACACTGTTGGTTGACGTGAAGATATTTCTTGACGCAGTGTGGTCCATTTGGTATACAAGTCGTCATAACTTTCGACGGGGTAGTATTGTTCCTTAATATCATCCTTGAAGGATTCCTAGGTGGTCGTGACTGTAAATAATGAGGGTTCATCTATTTCCTTTTGCTCACAGAAAATTTCCCACCAATCTTTGACATGGGGAATGGCTTCAAGGAGCACAAAATCAATCTTTTATCTATTCGAAAAGTTATGGACAGAAAAATACTCTTCTAGTAGATTCAACCACTTGTCTACATCATCTATGTCTATCTGACCTTCAAATATAGGAATATTGAAGTTTATTTGTACCTTGAAGGGGGTGACGCCTGCGCTCGAAGAAGATGTGTCACTTGTTGGTAGTCGCCGAAGGATTTGCACGAAACTATCCATCATCTCGTTCCTCTGTTGCGTGAGGGATTTCTCAAGCAACATTTTGAAAGGATCTCCTATCTCATCCTCTTTATTTTCTCCTGCCATGATAGGTCGCTTGGGTGTGAGAGAGATTTTTTCCTCAAGAGAAACAAGCTCGAGACCCAATTCTTTGTACTCCGACCTCGTTGGGGACATGCATTAAGATGACACTGAGCAGACCGCTATGATACCACTGATCCAGATTTTATGAGTAGAATAAAATGAATATACATCATTAATAGGTTCTTAACACAAAATAACAAAGATACAGTAAAACATTTTTTCTATTCAATAAGGAAATAAGTTGAAACTGTAAAATGCAAAAAACAAGCTTGCTAGAATGGTGACGGCTTATCTCTGAAAAGAGAAGTGATGACTGTGATCATTTGCAAGAAGAAGGTTAAAATGAGGCTTTGAAGGCCTTTTTACAATAAATAGGAATGTCAAAAACCCTAGACATCCAAAAAAATTACCCTAGGAGATGAAGCGCCAAAAGTCATGTGGGCCCCTTTTGGGTAAGTTAATACATCAACTTCCCGAGGTCGTAACTTTTGCATACGATCTCTGTTTGGGGAGCACGATAGCTCGTTGGAAAGTTATCTTCAAGGAGATTAATTTTGAGGGATCAATTAGAGACTTCGACTATCATTGAGAAGCTCCATCCCAAAAAACCTTCTTTTAGGCCCTCAAAATGGCCCCAGAAGTTAAAAACTTCTAAAAATAGTAAATTACCAAAATTGTCAAAAAACTATTTTGAGCCAGTTGAAAAAGGTGGGTGGCCACCAATATCCACTTGGATCACATGGTGAAGAAAAAATAAGCTACATAGTGATCATAGCTTAGTTTTTGTTCCTCACTTAAGAAAAGAAAGCATCCATTGACTTAGAGCTTGAGCAAGGAGACATAATAGAAGCCAACTATGTGAAGCATCCTTCACTTCCTCTAACAAGGAAGTTAATATCAGTTGATCTAAATTCAAATATTTCTCAGCCAATTTTGTACGGGATATGGCAATCAAAAGGGTTTTATTTGAAAGGTCCTACAAAGTCGATATTTTAAAGAGTTTACTGCCTACTTTGTTTGCATGAGGACATGCAAATACTTAGGTGTGAGGGAGATGTTGAACCCCTATTTTGTCATCATCCAAACACTTATTTTCCACTTATACTCTATTTTTTTATACCTAAAACCTAGCCATAATATCACCAATCTCATCCTTTTAAGCCCTTAACTTCTCAACAAGCATTTTTGAGGTATAGTTGTGTATTTCCTAATGTTTCCTAAGTTCTTGATGAATTAATAGAGGTTTTTAAGAAAAGTTTTACTAATGAAAGAGTGTTAGTGTTGTTCTCGTACCATAGCTATTCCTGTACCTGAGTTCCAAGATTCAAATATATGTGCACTCGTAAATGGAAATTGGTCACATGGGTTTTGGAGAACTAACCTCCAGCATGGTGTGTGTGCCTTGGTTCGTGCCCAGGTTGCATGTGGCGGTCTCTAGCCATGATTGAGGTTTTTCTAGTAAAAAACATGTTGAAATAGAAACATTCAACGTCTAGGGATATTTACAGGAAATTGAAGAATAATTTGAGAAATACATAAATTTGTTTTGTGTAGGATGGTCTCAATTAGGTCACATGCGGGCAGATTCCTGAAATCTAGTAAAGTTAGGGAGATACAAGAGTTTTCCTAATATAGTTTTGCCCAGATTTGTGTGCGGCATGTTTTCCAATATATTCAACTAATTACAATTTGAATCTTTGGTAATGGGAGGCTCCATGAATAGCAACGACATCAAAATCATGATTTGATTGTGACAAACTTGTGTTGATAGTTAGAAAGGATCAAAACGAGTTCGATCTAGTGATTTTTGTAACTATTATTGCCTTTCTATTCCACAAGAATAGAGGAGGTTGATATTATCTTCTAGCTAAGGTTTTTCTATATAAATGTACCATCTCTATAAATCAAGAGGAGAACCATACTTTGTAATCTTTTATTGGGGGGAATAGACAAATGCTACTATTTTTTGGTGATATAAGGCTTTGACGCATGTGATACAAGTGATGTAAATTGTAAGAGTACTGTGTTTTTTTAATAAAAAAATTTAGTTCCGATACATGGTCTTTTCTTGTTCGTGAGTGTGTGAATTTCCCATAGCTCGCTACCTGGGTTGGAAAGGGCCCACCAATCCCAAAGATGTCGAGATAAGTTATATCTTTATCTTAGTTTAGTTTGTTACATCGATTTCCTTCTTGTGTTAAAGATGTTAGTTTGAATATTGAAACTATAGATTGTGTGTGTGTATTTATAAGATTTCCATTTGTTTGAATGAGTGGTGATTTACAAATATTGGATATTGTTCTGGGTGAGAAACCCCTCTAATATGGATTGGAAATTTAATCTTGAATTATATCCATGTTTTGTCTTGTTGTTGGTACAATAACTCTGCCATGTTTTTTAGTAAATAAAACTTGAAGTTAGGAGTTATTGATGTTCTATATTGTTGAGTTTCTTGTGTTGAATGCAATATGAAGAGATTTGGGTTATTCTAAATAATTTAACTTGTTCAGGATTGGCCTATGATTATTGAGATATGCAAATATTTAAATGTGAATGGGTGTATTCAAAACTGTGCTGAGAGGTCAAACCTGGGAGGTTAATCATTATTGTAACTCTTTGCTGAGATCAACAAATGCATTAAATGGCATAAATAAAACTCTGATAAGAGTCATCTTAGTATAGATACAAGAAACTTAACAAACAAGTGCAGTATTACTGAGATATATCACGACCCTGCTTCAATAAGTTGGTTGTTATCTTATTTTATCTTGTTCCTATAGCATTAAAGTATAGATTGCAGAGTTGATTGTAAAGGTTTCCCACCTAAGGACAACTTCAAGATTTTTTTTAATGAGTAGCATGGTTTTGTTTGTATGGTGTGATCTTCGGAGATAGTTAATGATGCCATCTACACATTTTCAAAGGACAAACATCTATCTTGGAAGGTTTACTATCTTTTCGAAGACATTGTTAAGTTTTATAATATAGTTTATAAATATGATCACACAATCTCATTAAAGGTTAATTTAATCAACTATGAAAAGGCATTCGAGTTTGGATATGTCTTGAGCCTCATAGTGAAAATTGAACTCTAAGGATTGTTGATTTCTTTTCAGTAATTTTTGTTATTATTCTCATGACACAGTTAATCCTAATAGTGCATGATAGTTGAGTCACACCTCTGTATAAACAAATTGTTTGTATAAAGGGAGTGTAGTGCCACCACATGTCCATTGCATTAAGAGTATTTATTTTGATTTGAGTATTATATTTTTGGTTCATAAGCTTTAACTCTAGACTAAGGGATTCAACATAAGATCAATAGCATTGATTAGAGATTTAACATCCTTATAGCTGACTGATTAAAGAAAATAGTTGGAGTAAAACTTGTGACCATAGATAATATTTTGTTTCACTATTTTTTGGATAGTAGTCAAGATTCCTGCTATCGAATCTAACCTCATATACAAATCATGAACGCTTATCCTATTAAGTGAAATATTTCATCTTGGATTCTAGAAGGGGATTTGATGAAAGAACTAGTTATTAGTATTTATTTTTAGGTTCTTTATCAACACTTGAATCTTTTGTGTGAGAACACTTAAACATCCATCGATTGAGCATTAGGATGAGAACATATTGAAGGATATGATCATGTATAGATCAGAAATCTATGCATGACATGTTGAGCTAATAATTCTACCCATATTCAATATCAATATCGTGGACAAAGTGAAGTTGTTCAAGAGTGTTTTCTTGCTAGTTTCTTTGTGTTTTAATGAATTATTGGATTGCAATGTGGTTTAGTTGTCCCCTAAGAATATAGAATATTTTATACTTCCATATTTTACCTGCACATATTGTGTAGACAACTCAAAATTTTACGAACCAGATTGACAAGGAAAATGGGTTTATTAATGATAATTAATTGACCCGACATGATCAACTTCAAATTCTCCAAGTATTAAACTCGAGTTTCTGAAAGAAACTACCTCTCCAATAAGGGTTTACCCTCTAATGGGAGATAACCCAATGCCACTATTGTAAAACACTCTACCATTATCAATAGGCTTCTTCCCTTGTAGACTATCAAAGCAATACAAACCAACTCAAACATAACCTTTATTATCCCATTGATTTGGAAGAGATGTATAGGCTCCAACATGCACAAGTGAATGTGGACTAGATTTAATACTTTCTGGGTGGATAAACCTCATACCATAATTTGTTGGGTATGTGTTATATTCTTTTCATGAATGTACGTCCCCCTCTTTTCCCTCGAGAAATTTTGGGGGGGGGGGCTTATCTGCCAATTGTTTGTATATTTGCCAATTGTTTGGATGGTGTTTCTCCTTTTACGGGGGAGATTTTTCACCTTTCGCAGTTTTGTGTTGCATGGTGTTTCATCCCATGGTTTTCTAATTATGGTTAAGGAATTAGGGTTGTAATCTAATCCAGGTCGATTAAGGGTCTTGGATGTCGCGAGATCCTATATATTGCATTGTAAACAATGAAGTTTAATGATAATGAAGAATAATTAGAGGTGAGGCTCTAAACAGGTTGTCAGATTTTCCCAGTTTGGGTTTCCAGGGTAAATCTCAGTGTATATGTGATTGCAATTTATATTCTTTCATGTTTTTAAAGAATCTATAATAATAATAATAATCTATTTTTTAAGGTCACGGCCAAGCCACACCAAATTATGTGTGCATTGCATTACTCTAAAAGGTTTAAAAATTATAGTATTGACTCCAAATCTCCTCTATTCCAACCAACACCCATCAAAATCATCAAGTACTAACAACCATCCTTGAAATATTTTACCTTCTCTAACAACCCTGGTGCTAAATCGCCAACACCCACTTTTTAAATATATCCAAATGTTTAATTCTGCACCCATTTGGACCTTGGAATACTTGCACCATCAAAACATAAACCTTGAACCGAGGTTCAAAATTTTCCTTTTTGAAATGATCTTGCGACATGCTTAATTCCACTTGAAAGACCCACTTTTTCCCACACCCTACCTTCAATGATTTAAAGATGTTCTCGAATTAGAGACACAAAAATTTGACTCTCAACCCATGGATATCTATTGTAATCCACATCATCATAAAACTAGCCATAGATTAATCTTTGATCTAAAATCCCTAGAGATATTGTGAAACCCTAGCACCATCCTACTAAATCCCTAACCCCCATAGCTTATATCTCCATGTTTCCCTTACTTAAATAATTGCAATCCTTTCCCAATGTGAGCTTCCCTTTATTAATGATTTCATTGTCATTGGACTTCTTATCTAGATAAATATATTACCAATATTATTAATTTAATGTTCTTCTTTTATCTTTTAATTTAATTAAACAAAACTTTATAATTTCTAGTGTAACCTATTTTTTTTTTGTTTCTACCCACACTAAAA
>SNQJ01S0047481.1:0-22674 GCA_010110895.2 Picea sitchensis | reverse complement strand
CTTTTTCTTTTATTTCCTCCAATTGTTGAGGTGTCAACCTTGTAGGTTGAGGTGTTTTAGAAGAAGGAGCACTATTCTCTCTATAGATGTTAGGATTGGTCCTTCTAGTAGCCATAGCCATATTTTTGCTTTCAACATTTCTTGCCACCCTAAATGAATTCTCTAATGATTTGGGTTCCCAAAGGCGAACCTCATGTTGAATGTTATCCTTTAAAGTTCCTATGAATACATCAATCAAGTGCTCAACTATTATATATGTTACCTTTATATTCAATATTTGGAAGTTCTAAATGTTCTCTATAACTAAACCATTTTGTTTGAGATTTATCAATTGGATAAAGAAGGTATTGCTCCTTGTATCCTCATAGTGTGCTATCATTTCTTCCATGAAAATTGTCCAAGTGACGAGTCATTTGTGAGAACAAAGTCATCGATACCATATAAATTGATTGGGTTCTAAATATAAAGAAGCAATTTGTACCTTTTGTGTATGTGGCACATTATGTAGATCAAAGAATTGCTCCATCTGAAGTATCCATATGATTGGGTCCTTGCCATCAAACTTCCTCATATAGATCATAGGAACGTGGTTGGTCTTCAACCCAAAGTTGGAGTTTCTCCATTCTTGATTCACCTTCCTTGTGTCCTCATCATGAATTTCATGGGATACATTTTCACTTTCAGGTGTCCTCTCTATTAGGAAATTTTTCAATCCTTCCATGATCTCCCCTTTTAAACCATCCATCTTAGTATTTATTGCCTCCAACTTAGCTTCCATTGAATCCATCATCTCTTGTAGTTCATCTTTTGTTACTGTCTTCTTTTGTAAATCATTTATGTCCCTACGCATTTCTTCACCTTCATCAATAGTCCAAGTAGGATTGTATGGAAGCTTATTTGGTGTACAAGTTCCCTTTTTTTGGTGGCATGTTGGCCAAGTACCACTTTAAACCCTGATTTTGAGGTGGTTTTGCTAGACAATATTCTTTTTATTGTATCTCCAAAATTTCAGACCTTCTGAGTATGAAATTTTCTTTTCTGTAGGTCTTTGATATTTATTCTCTGTAATTCCATAGATCTGATCAAAATTGGACGTGCTAAGTGGAATTTGTGGTAACTTCCCCACAAGTTGTTGATTTTTTTCCTTTCTAGGAGATGCCACTTGTATAGTGTGCCCCGCACAAAATAATTGATACAAAATTCTGAAACTCATACCAAAACTACTATGCTCTATCCACTATCCAATGCAATGGGTCTCACTCAATTTTGATACTCTAGGAAGAAGTTATGATTGTTTTACCCAGAACACCTTCTTGAGACTAGTCAGATACCCTATCTTCCACAGGGTGTATATACAAATTTAAGATGACCCAGAAGTTGAAATTGTAACTTCGGATACCTTACTAATTTATGTGAATATTCTTTAGAGTTCTGGGTCTGAAATGTTACAGCAACAATTTTATAGCAAACATTCTGCAATGACTCAATTCAAGATGATTCCAAAACCCTATCTTACAAAGGTTGTATCTATGAAAGTATAAGGCCTCAGGAGATGAAATTTTAACCCAACGTACCTTGATCCGTCTACTAAATATCCTCCAAGTTGTTCCTTCTGAATCATTGTAGAAAAAACGTTATAGTGAAAATACCAAGGTATATCCGATGTAGTAGTGAAACCCCAAGACCTTGAGCTTTGATACCATATGTTAGGAATCAAATATCAATATAACATAGAAAAATCTCAGAATAAGTACTCAAAGCCTCAAAAAAGAGAGAAATTCAGATAATAAGCCTCTTCGAGGGGGCAACCTCCTTATGCCCACATAAATGTCCAAATACCAGATGATTCCAAATGAAAATGTCTCCTTGGTATATATAAGAGACTAGGAGGTATAATTACAACTAATGGACTAAATCCGACATAAATAAAATAACATTACTAATGTAATATTCCCCAATCAAGGGTTAATGAGCCACTATTTAGGGCTTAAAAGCTAAGCTTTTGGTGGGGTCCTGTAAGGTGTTCTTTTTGCATGTGCAACCAAAATTTTTGGCCCACCTAAAACTTATGTGGCACCTGATGTTGATCATGGCGCTTCTTGTACTTGTCATTGGACTTCTGTAGGATATCCTAGACCTATTGGCAAATGTGTTGGATCCACTCAATGAACCGGGTGGCTTTGTTAGCTTTAGTTAGAGTAGGAGATGAGTCGGTCGAGGTGAACGCAAGGGGAAGAGCAACATCTATGGGACCCAATGGTTGTAATCCCAACCCCACCTGAAAGGTTCTATGGTCGATTGAGTTATGCAGGGCTCGGTTGTAGCTATGTTGGACATAGGGAAGGCTCTCATCCCATGTGCGAGGGTGATTTGAATTATACATGTGAAGGATATGCACAATCATTGGATTTACGACCTCGGTTTGGCCATCTGTCTGGGCGTGGAAGGTCGTAGATTTGGTGAGATTTGTGTCGAGCAGTAAATAGAGGGTTGACCAGAATGTATTGATAAATCGACTGTCCCGATCTGAGACAATGGTTTGTGGGATTCCAAAATGTACCCAGATTCATTCAAAGAAGAGCTTGGCAGTGGCCTCTATTGTGATGTTCTTCTTGCAGGCAACCATAATCGCCATCTTAGAAAAGAGATCAACAACCACAAAAACACAGTCATTTCCCTGCTTGGTGGATGGGAGGCCTGACATGTAGTCCATTGAGATGGATTCCCATGGCCTGTCAGGAGCAGGAAGAGGGGTGTATAGGCCCTGTTTGTTAGTGGTCAGTTTGTAAATAGCGCAGGTAATGTAGGACCTGATATACTTGCTAACCTCTTGTCTAAGTTTCGGCCAGTATAAATGTTTTTGTAGCATTGCCACTATCTTTTCGACACCGAAGTGTCCTGCCACCTAACTGTAGTGGGATTCCCAGATCAAGTTTTCTCACTCGCTTGATGAGACACAGATATGGTCCATACGACACAACAACCCATCCTGAAGATGGAAATTATTGACAACTGCGTTTGCACGCAACATTTGGTAGGTGGTGGTGAAGTCTGGGTCTGTCTCATAGAGTTGGGACCATCCAGAGGTCTCATGGCCGCAAGAGTCTAGCATTGTGGTGAGTGTTGCGACTAGCGGTCTGCCGAGGAAATCAACTACACGATTGGTGCTTCCTTTTTGTACTTGATGCTGAGGTGGAATTGCTACAAGTATGTGGACCACTTTTGATGGCAATCATTATGCAATTTTCCCTGTGTCTACATGAACTGTAATGGCTTATGATCATTTTGGCTAACTATGTTCTTCCCAAGAATGTAATTTCTCCACTGGCGGCAGGCTTGCGCAATGGAGTACATTTCTTTGTCATAAGTAGGGTACTTACGGACAACATCTGATAGTGTATCACTGTGATATGCCATGGGGTGTCCGTGCTGAGTGATAACGATGCCCACCGCATAGTCTGAAGCATCTATCTCAATCTCAAAGGGTTGTTGTAGGTCTGGTAGTGAAAGTATTGGGGTTGAGCTCAAGCGCTAATTCAAATCATTGAACGCTTGTTGTTGGGACCAACCCCATGCAAACTTCGCCTTACCACCACCCCTGGTTATTTGACTGAAGGCCCATGCAATATGAGAGAATCCCAACACGAACCTGCAGTAGAAATTGGCAAGGCCCAAGAAGCTTCGAAGCTCAGTGAGTGTGGTTGGGGCTGGCTAGTTACGGATGACTTGGATCTTGGCTGGATCCACATGTACACCATGTTGATCAATGATGTAGACCAGGTAATGGACCCTATCCAAGCCGAAGGAGCATTTTTCCAAGTTGGCATATAGCTTGTGCTACCGCAGGGTGTGCAGAACCTGTTGAATATGCTGCAAATGTTCAACCCAAGTCTTGTTGTAAATGAGAATGTCATCCATATAAACCACTACAAAAGTATTGGAGAATGGTCACATGATATTGTCCATCATCCTCATGAAAGTGGCTGGAGCATTTTTCAAACCAAAGGGCATGACCAACCATTCAAAAAGGCCTTCCTTTGACTTGAAGGCGATTTTCCATACATCTATCTATTCTATCGGGACTTGGTGGTAGCCAAACTTCATATCAATCTTACTGAAGTATTTGGCCCCCGTGAGTTGATCGAGGTCATCGACTTGGGGAATCAGGTACCGGTTTGTGACTGTGATTTTATTTAGAGCTCGATAAACAATGCAGAGTCTCCAGGTTCCATCTTTCTTCTATACCAGCACGATCTGGCTCTCTCAAGGTGATGAGATGGGATGGATTTTCCCCTTGTGGAGAAGTTCTTGGATCTGTCACTCGATCTCCTCATTCTCCAACAGAGAGTGGCGATAGATTGTCCCATTGGGAAGTGGTGCATCGGGGGTCAGATCGATGGGGTGCTTGACCTAGTAGTGCAGAGGTACCACGATAGGTGAGAAGTAGATATCTAAGTATTCTTCTATGACCTTATCTAATTTCTTATGCTGTGTAGAGAGGTTGGTCGAAGAGACCCTAGATGTGGCTATGATGTTTCACTTATTCTAAGAGCGAATCATGAAGAAGAAAAAATTCCCCATCTGAGAGATGACCTTCTGCATTGCTTAGCAGAGATCAAGGAAATAACACTAGGTGGGACTGCCTCAGGTATCCTGTACAATTTCCGGTTCAAAGTAATAATAACACTATGAGGCCTAGAATCATATACAACATGACGTTTCCATAAATAAGGTTGTCCCAAAATAACACACAAAATTTAAGAGGAGAAACATCACACAATACCTCATCTTTGAAGGTCTTGATGTCATATGACAGTCGACACTGTTGTCTGATGTGGAAATCGCTTCCTTGGTGGAGCCATCAAATGGTGTAGGGTTGTGGGTGTGGTGTTGTTGGTAGGGCCAGCTTCTTGATGACCTCTACTAATATGAGGTTATTATGGTTGTCGCTATCAATGATGAAGTGCAACAGGGTGCCTTTTACCCACATCTGTGAATGGAAGAGGCATTCTCCTTCTTCTGGCTCGTCTGGTTCACCAGGCTGGAGCTTGGTGGTAGAAACAGTGGCACTGGGTTTTGCGTCAATGATCTGTATTCCCCTTTCTAGTTTTGGCTTAGAGTCAGAACCCGCATATGATTCATAGGCTTTCACTTCGGCCACCAACAACTTATTTGAGCAACAATCAACAGTGTTATGCCAAGGGATCTTATGGAAGTCACACCACTTCCTGGTATCTTTCTTTGTCTTTCCGATGTCCTTCTTTGCTTACGGCTTGGAATGGTTGTCCTGATACTGTCCATATTTTCTCTGTCCTTTTTTCTGTGGGTTGGGGCCTCCCTTTCCTAGATTTTTTTGTGAGGGGTTCCCAGGCCCAAATTGTCGTGTCTTTTGTTTGAGCTTCTGCTTGATTTTGATGGCATATCGGTAGGCCACACCCAAGGATGAAATGTCTAGAAATTCCATTTCAGTCTAGATGTATCTATGCAAAGCGTCGTGATACTTGAGCACCATATATCTCTCTGAATCTTTGATACCTATCTTGGTGTGCAAGGTATGGAAGGTATTTGTGAAATCTGGCACTACTTGGTCTTGTCGCAGTTTGGTCCATTTGATATACAATTCATCATAACTTCCGACAGGGTAGTGTTGTTCCTTAATAGAATCCCTGAAGGATTCCCAGGTGGCCATGACTTTAAATAATTAGGGTTCCTTTGTTTCCTTTTTC
This sequence comes from Picea sitchensis, assembly GCA_010110895.2. Classification (NCBI taxonomy): domain Eukaryota; kingdom Viridiplantae; phylum Streptophyta; class Pinopsida; order Pinales; family Pinaceae; genus Picea; species Picea sitchensis. The sequence continues at coordinate 16,948 of SNQJ01S0047481.1, read as the reverse complement.
TCATAGAAAGTTTCCCACCAATCTTTGACATGGGGAACGACTTTGAGGAGTGAAAAATTAATCTTTTCTCTATTCGAAAAGTTATGGATAGAAAAATACCCTTCTAGTAGATTCAACCACTTGTATACAACATCTGCATCTATCTTACCTTCAAATATAGGAATATCAAAGTTTATTTGTACCTTGAAGGGGGCTATTCCTACACTCGAAGAAGATGCATCGCCTGTTGGTAGCTGTCAAAAGATTTGCACGAAACTATCCATCATCTCATTCCTTTGTTGCGTGAGGGATTCCTCAATCAATAGTTTGAAAGGATCTCCTATCCCATCATCTTTATTTTCTCCTACCATGAGAGGTCGCTTGGGTGTGCAAGAGCTTTTGTCCTCAAGAGAAACAAGCTCAAGACCCAACTCTTTGTCGACCTCGTTGGGGACATGCATTAAGACGACAAGGAGTAGACCACTCTGATACCACTGATCCGGATTTTATTAGAAAAATGAAATGACTACAGATTATTAATAGGTTCTTAACACAAAATAACATAGATACAGTAAAATTGGTTTTCTATTCAATAAGGAAATAAGTTGAAACTGTAAAATGCAACGGAAACAAAGCTTGTTGTAATGGTGGCGGCTTATCTCTGAGAAGAGATGTGACGGTTGCATTCATTCACAAGAAGATGATTACAATGAGGCTCTGAAGGACTTTTTACAATAAACAAGAATTCCAAAAACCTTAGACATCCAAAAACCTAACCCTAGGAGATGAAGCACCAAAAGTCATGTGGGCCCCGTCTGGGTAAGTTAGTACATCAACTTCTTGGGATCATAACGTTTTCATACGATCTCCATTTTAGGCGTATGATAGCCCGTTGGAAAGGTATTGTCGAGGAGATTCATTTTGGGAGCTCAATCATTCCTTTGGTTAACATTGAGAATTTTTATCCCGAAAAACCTTCATTTAGGCCCTCAAAATGGCCCTGGAAGTTAAACTTCTAAAAATAGTAAATTGCCAAAATTGCCAGAAAATTGTTTTGAGCCAGTTGGAAAAGGTGGGTGGCCACCTATATCCACTTTTATCACTAAAAAATACACTTCTCATGTCCAAAACCTTAGATATTATCTTATATACATAGTTACATAGGGTAATTGGCTGGAATTCATCATATGACTTTGACTTGTCCACATTTGGTATTCAAGCTAAAAATGTGGTATTAAAGAACCCAACGAATTTTAAATTTGTCCTAACCTCATCCACCACTCTTAATAGGTCATATCCTAGAAAATTAAAGAACCCTATGAAAAATTATCATTCCACCCATCCAACCCTAAGCTCTTGTCTTTTTGGAAGCAATTTAGCATTATCAATAGTTCATGAAGAGAAATTTCTTCATACAATTCTTTATTATCTTCTTTTGAAACAAATTATGGGGAAAATGTGGCATCCTTAACAATTTTAGCTATATTTATACCCACAAAATCTCTATACAAAGACTTAAAGTGTTTTACACCCATATATGTTGAACCTTTAAAACTTATGACTATATCCATATCCTCCTAATGCAATTCCCAAATAGTATTAGTCTTCTTCTTGTAGTTAGAAAAATGGTGAAATAATTTAGTGTTCTAATCACCCCATTCTAACCATGTCACTTGGATTTTTAATCTCCACTCCACCTCTCAATCATTTAATAATGTTCTCTTCCTATATTCTAGTTCTCTAACTTTCATAGGTTCAACCTCATTAAATGTACAAAGAGATTTGTCATTAAATAACTCCTCAATATCTTCCTCTATCTCCCTTATTAACTTGTCTTTATTCCAATATATTTCCCCAACCCAACCAACCACCTTGTCTTTCACTTCTTTTAGAGACTCTACAAACTGTTCAAAAGGCAGAAGTATTGTGATTCCTATTGAAGTGCCTCCAAGTACTTTTTACAATTTACTAAAATCATTGCTTCATGAGCCAACTTGAGTTGATATTATACAGACTCGAGGGATTTAAAAATGATAGTTCAAGTTGTAATCAAATTTTATTGTAATCCAAAATTCCACCACCAACTACCTAGGACCATGCCCTATCCACACCATGAAATAATCCATAAACATTTCAAAATAACCTCCTGCCCCACATGGTTGTTCCTCCAAGTAGGTTTGTTGGAGATGGGATCCACATCAGCCAAACCTACCAACTCCATTTGATGGAGAAAAATCTTAGTTAAATAATAAACACTATATTGTCTCCCCCATACCTCCCTTATATTCACAATAAAGTTTATATCACCATCTAGAGTCAACCTTCTACTCCTTATCACCTACAAAGCAAACAAATTCTACCAAAAAGACTAATTTCATTCATATGTTCCATACACATTCATCACAATAATGGGCTACCTAGGTATTCCTTTACTAATGAATTCCATGCATAGACTTGAGAAGATACAAAAGGAATTACGCAGTGAAAAACTTGAATGCCAACTAGTAATAATGCTCCCAAATTAGCCAATAGTTTATGAGGCATTAAACTCCTATTTCTAGAGAAGTTTCTTAGTGCCATTAATAAGAAGATATCTAGACTCCATGGTCTATTGCAATAACAAAAAATCCATCTTTTTTAATTCTATTAATCCGGAGAGGACCTATCATTTGGCTAGACTACCTAGTCCCCTAATGTTAAAGGAGAGAACTATCATTAAGAAACACTCTAAGGGGGTTATGGTGCTCTTAATATCCTAATAATTGGACATTGTTTACCCTATTTAAACTTCAATAGATATTCTCCCTTTGGCCTTCTAAATGTAAGGATTTCTACCTATAGTGGGAGTAGTCCCTTCTTTAGGTTTATCCAAATTCAACCCCTCAAACTACACCCCCCTTGATTTTAATCCAAATTCTTAGATCTTAAGGGATATATAAATTTACCATGAATCTAAAACATAATAGAGGTGTGACCCTTCCCATTTTCCCCATTTCCACCTAATCCTTAGAATCAAAGCTCATACAATACTAGATGTCTATGGGGTATTTTCCTTCTTAAATTTCATTGGAACTGGTCTAAAGTTTATATTTTTTCCACCCCTCTTACTCTTCCAGGTAGAAAGGGAAGTACTAGCTACCTCAGATGAGGTTTTCCATCTCTCAAGTAAAACCAACCTCTCATCACTCAAACTAAAATCACTAGAGTTGAGATATTTACCATAAACCTCTTTGTTGATTGTAGGATGTTGTGCATTTGGAATGGGAAGTATCCCAACGTCTTTCAAATAGGCTAGAGAAGATTGAACTGACAACTTTGTGATTTCTACCTCTTGAGCCACATCCATAGATTTTAAATGATTTTAGGTTTTACCATCATTCAATCCCTTGACACCTTCTTCTAACATTTTTGTGCCTTTTAGGAGACATGTCTTAACACCCCTAGCCTCTAGATACAACAGTTATAGGTTATCCATTGATTGCACTAGTTCTTGTTAACCCATGAACCGTTGTCTATTCTCTACCTAGTGAGTTTTAGTGGGAGGGTTGTTCTTATTGCACCACTAATGATGAATGAATGGACATGAACAATCCACTATGATATGTCCATAAGAATGGAATCAAACACATATAAAGGGGAATACTTGGGTTTTTTAACCATATAGGTATTATGGACGTATTTTCTGAATGTGGATCAAAGATAGGTTTCCAAGACTTTAGGGATAGAAAGGTATATCCCCAAAACCAACTACCTCCAAGGATATTCTCCTCATATCTAACTATCTAAAAATTAAAATATATCCAATAAGGGATTAAAAGATTGAAAGTAGGCCCATATCCTATCATCTGACACCAAATCCTTTGCCACTAGTTGTTCAGGGTTTCAGAGGCTATTTTTTGGTTGAACAAACTCCCAATTAAAGTATTTTCAAGAAGATGAGTTATCTAATATAAATGATTGTTCTCCTCAACAACCATTTTTACCTTAGACTCCCTTTTCTTAATCACCTTCCATGGTTTTCAATGGGGATCATGGACACCAGTTGACGTATGGGAAATGCATTCCTAGCTTCCTCTTACTAGTGTACCCAAATCCAACAGACACCCAACAAATCCTAAATCTCTTGATGGGTCTCCTACTTCATATTCAAGGATAGGGTTCTCTAAAAAAAGGTTATGTCCAGAGAGAAATGCCTTCTTCAAAGAATTAGTTATAGACTTACCATCAACATATACAATCATTGGATACTTTGTTGAATAATGTAAAGCAATAACTTTGGCATCCTTATGATATGAGCTTCAATTTTCCTCCATTTGGAACACCTTATAATACTTGCCAATGTTTGAATTGTTGTTAGAGCCATAATTTTCTTAATTCAGTGTGTCAACCTTATACACTTTTGACCCAAAATCTTTAGTTTTTTTCATATCATGCTCTACCCCCATGGGATGCACACAAAGTGTCCACAAACTCATTGTCCAAAGAGTATTCAACCTTGTATAATCCTTCATAAACAAAAACTCTTATTCCTTCCATGAGGTCATTAAAATAGTCCACAAGTTGAATGTCTTTTGCTCTCTCTCTCTCTACTCTCTCTCTCTCTCTCTCTCTCTCTCTCTCTCTCTCTCTCTCTCTCTCTCTCTCTCTCTCTATATATATATATATATATATATATATATATATATATATTTCATCATTTTTAATATATGTTATTAATATACATTCGAATATATTAAAGACACTCATTGTCCAAGGAGTATTCAACCTTGTATAATCCTTCATAAACAAAAACTCTTATTCCTTCCATGAGGTCATTAAAATAGTCCACAAGTTGAATCTCTCTCTCTCTCTCTCTCTCTCTCTCCTCTCTCTCTCTCTCTCTCTCTCTCTCTCTCTATATATATATATATATTTCCTCCTTTTTTAATATATGTTATTAATATACATTCGAATATATTAAAGACTATGTAATGGTTTTATGAATAGAAAAATATTTTAATATATGTTATTAATATACATTCGAATATATTAAAGACTATGTAATGGTTTTATGAATAGAAAAATATCAATTAAGATAAACCTATACTGCTATTACAAAGAGAAACTCTAAAAACACATGAAGTTTGGAAATAATAATGATTAAAAAAATAAATATTACGATAAAATTTTCAATTAAATGTGTAAAATGTATGCAAGGAGAGATGTGGGTTTGAAGGACCGTGGACCTTTAACCCTCTCCTCGTTGACACCTCTTATTTTACCACTATTATAGTAGCATAGTAAGTAATCCAAATGTTGAATTCAAAGAATTTGGTGATAAGATGTTTATTGTACCAAAGGAGGCGAAATTTGAAATTTGAAATGGGTGGGATATAGAGGATGGGGAAGCTCCATCAATGGCGGAACCTAATACTATTTGGGGTATGGTATATTTGGAGGAACTCTAAGTGATTAGTTTATTTACAGAGATCGAATCCTTTTCTTTTTAGTTAGTTAGGTTTACATAGTCAGGTTACCTATGGAGCTTAGAGACAATTATGAGCACTTCTATCGATTTAATGGAGCTATCTTGTCCTCACTTAAACCTAATCTTTGTTTGATAGTGTCTATTAAGTTTTGACGTCTTTTATTCAATGTGTAGTGTTTGGGTGAGTCACTGCTACAGGACGACTCCCCTCGAGTCTCTTAGGAAGGACCATGCCCTTTACCCTTCTAGGAAACTGAACCTCTCTACCCAAGGTTAAGTGATATTAAGTGGAGGCCACATGGCTCTACCAACTCTTGATGACATATAAAAACATGTCTCGGAGTTAATGAACATTGAGGACGAGGTAGGGTGGCAGCATGAGGGACTATTCACAAAATTTGATGCTCTCGATCGGGGTCAGAGCCACCCTTTACATTTAAAAATTGATTTGATGACAAAGACAGGATTTACGTCTTCACCTTTGACATCTTATTATGGTACTTCAGGATCCCAAAAACCTGTTTCTTACTCTCACTTAACTCGAGCCCCTTTCATTCAAAGCCTAACAGAGCCAGAGGATCTCAGAACAAAAACTCTGGTGTCTCACCCAAGTAACAAGGGTCCTGACCAGTCGGAGAGGTTTAGCAACTCTCGTATATCACTGGCTTCAATAGGTAACCGGAGGAAAGCGTGGAAGACTAACATAAAGGTAAGAAAAATGGTTTTAGGAGTGGATGTGGGCTTGGAAGAAGCATGTAGGATGGCACTCTGTGTGGTAGTGGGCATATTGTCTTACTCGTACCTGAGTGATGGAAAGTTTATAGTGTGGCTAGAGAAACAGTGGACTTCCTACCTGGGATATACCCTGGAAATCCTCTACCTAACAAAAGGGTGGATGGGGTTTCTCTACAAGGTGCCCGAGGATGCTTCCTATTTACTGAATTCAACTTAGGTGAATGGGGGATGTAGCTTAATTATAAAACATTGGAGGGTGGCGTTTGACTCAGTGACGGAGCATTTTCAGCTCCATCACCTATGGGTTCTCCTGCCTGGCCTCTCGATTCACCTGTGGAACAAAGGGGCTTTGCGAGCGATTGGGAACTCATTGGGGAGGTTCATTTCTGTAGATTTCTCTGCTTTGGAGAAATCATCAAGGAAAATGGGCAGAGTCCTCTTAGAGATGGATATTCATGGAGGACTCCTGGAGGTTCTGGATATTGAGTGGCGTGGGAGACTTTACAGGCAGAGATTGGATTTTCTTGGAATCTCATTCCATTGTAGCCGTTATCGGTGTACAGTTCACCTCCGACAGGAATGTTCAGGTAAGGTTATGGAAGAGGAGTCGGAGGAATCTCTGTTACAAAGAGAGCCTCCTAAATATGTCACTGAAGTGGATTCACTCAAAGGCGAATCTTTACACTATGATTTTCGCACAGAGTCGTAGGAGGAAATCCTGACGACACTTACTGGTAAGTTAAAATGTCTTTGTCCTATTTTTTACTCCTTGCTTACTCTGTGGGAAATGGATTCCATAGATAACTCTCGGTGGCTCCATTCATCAACTGCTGGTAGCTTGAATATAAGTGAATATACAAACTCAAAGAAACCTTCGGTGAAGGTCTCGAAGTGCCCTCAAAGAACCCTTAGTGTGTTTGACTCGGAAGATAAAGATTTACCTACCTACCCTCCCACTGGTTCTAATGTTCCTCTTATTATGTCTAATGATTCACTGTCTTCCCCTCACCTTAGCCCTCAACCATCACATCTTGATCGGGTGCCTACACCGCTGGAGGTAGTGGATATTTCAGTGAGGCCAGGCTACAAAGAATCTGAGGAGGACAAACCCACCCTCAGTGTAGTCCTTGACTCACTCATCCCATTCATCAAGGATAAAAAAATGCTACAAAACTCTCTGTTTACAAAGGAAAGTCAATCTTGGATATTGCGACAAGTTCAGAAGACAATTCTTTCCGAACTCACTCTGGGGGGAGTGGGAAATAATTCACATGGTCAAGGGGAATTGGTAGTGAATTGTCAACTATTAAAACCCGAAGTTCCCAAAACAAATTGGTTGTCTTATTGCCCAAAGCTATTGAAAATACTCCCTCCTCCACGGATAGTAGGGATCTTAGAACAGTGAAAGCCCTTGTGCGGGAAAAGTAATTTTATTACTCTCTTTGAACATTAGAGGGATTGGAGGCACCCTAAAATTGGCTTCAATTAGGAGACTTAAGGATCAGTCTAGAACCAATATTGTATTCTTCCAGGAAACTGTGGTTTCTGCTAAAAAATCCAAATATTTTTTTAATGCTTTGAGACCTACATGGGTTTCTTGTGTGGTCAATTCATTGGGCACATTGGGGGGCTTACTAGTCTCTTGGGATCCAAATTTTTATGACCCGGTGCCCTATCTCACAATTAGCGGTATTCTGTTAATGGGAAGGTGCTTAAAGGATAAGCGGAACTTAGCTATGCTAAATATTTATGGACCATGTACAGATCGCTTACAATTTTGGTAGTGAGTGGCTGAAAGTGGTTTATTCGCGATAACGAATTTGATCGTAGCAGGTGACCTAAACTTTGTTTTATCTTAGGATGAGGTTTGGGGTGGGGCGGCCTGACATAGACCATCAGATGATTTTTTCAGGGATCTACTGAGTGCTAGTAAGTTGATTGATATCAAACCGGATAAACTTGTACCGACGTGGCATAATGGTCGTGCAAGAAGTGAAGCAATGGTGAGGAGACTGGACCAGTGTCTAGTATCTGGAGAATTATTATTATCACTTGGAATCTTTAGATCTTGGGTAGAGTTTCCCTACATTTCAGATCACGCGCCTATTTTCCTTTAGTTGGAAATTCTACCGTTATACAAGGAATTTCCCTTCAAAATGAATGCACACTAGTTGAATGAACAAGATTATATCAAATTAGTTCAATATATATGGAAAGATCCTATGTTCCTTTCTTAACGGGGAAGCCAGAAGAGACTCGTGTGGAAATTAAAGGTTTTAAAGAACCATACAAAACATTGGTATAAAGATAAGTTGGAAAAATATAATGAAAAACTTAAGGTACTTGAAGCAGGTATAAAGGTATCGATCCTGCATATGATGGAGGATTCAACCAACATTGAAGAAGGAAAGCTCCTTCAGTAGAGGGAACTTGAAAGAAACTGTATTCTTATAGGTATCGAAGAAAGGTGGAGACTTTGCAACAGAGAAATATGGTTTTCTAGTGGGGACAATCATAAAAAAAAATTCATAATTATGCTAGCTTCAACAGGGCTAGGAAACATGTATGGGAAATTAATGACAGTAATGGAAAAAAAATTACTGAGAAAGGAGCCATAAAGGAGGTAGCGATCAACCATTTCAAGGATTTTTACAAAGCTCAAGATTCAGGGAACTTCACAGATCAAGTCAAAATTGTTAGATTTTATCCATGGATGTTGAAGGATGATGAAACGAGTACCCTATATCAACCAATAACTATGGAAGAATTTAAAAAAATTCTCTTTAATTTCAAAAAGGCAAAGAGCCCAGGGCCGAATGGCTGGACCTCTAAGTTTTTCACTTTCTTTTTTGATATAGTCAGGGAGGATTTGCTTGAAATGGTGGAAGAAACAAGAAGGTTGGGCTCTATTGTTAGTAGCCTTAACTCGACTTTTCTGAATTTAATTCTGAAGGCTAATAAACCGTCAACCTTCGATGATTATTGCCTGATATCATTTATGAAATCTGTGCTATAAAGTGATCTCAAAAATCATTGCTAATCGGATCAAACTGATTCAATCAAATGCACTTTCAGCTAAGAAATTGGGTTTTCTACAAGGGAGGAGGATACAAGACGCCATTGGAAAAACCCACGAAATTTTACACAATATAAAAAATAAAAATTTAAAAGCCTTGGTATTAAAACTGGACCTAAGGAAATCTTATGATTGTATTGACTGGAATCTCTTAAGAATTTTCCTTCTAACAACTGGATTCGAGATCCAGATGATCATTTGGATCATGGAATGTGTAAATTCTTCATCCTTTGTTGTTTTGATAAATGGAGAAGCCACAATTTTTTTTAAAAGTGACAGGGGACTACGCCAAGTGTGCCCACTTTCGCCTCTTCTATTCATCCTAGTCATGGAAGGCCTCAACCTACTCTTGAAAAACACCATAGGTGAAGGTAACATTTTAGGTATAAAAGTTTCTCGAATGTACAAGATTTTGCATTTACTATTCATTGATGATGTTGGGAAATTGACAAAAATTTTGTTTATTTTGTAAATCTAAAAGAATGTTGGGAAATTGACAAAATTATTTGTTTATTTTAATTAAGGAGAATCTAAAAGAATGTTGGTAAATTGACAAAATTATTTGTTTATTTTGTAAATCTTCGGGGCTAACAGTTAATCTTTCCAAAAATACATTCCATTATGTAGGCATTACTGACAGCAAACTTGATCCTTTCAAGAGTATTCTTCCATACACCTTTAGAGACCTCTCCGTGGGCTTCAAATATTTGGGATACTATCTGAATACAAGCGTGTATCATATGGAAGACTGGGACTGGTTAGTAACTAAAATATAAAAGATGATAGGTCTTTGGTGCAACCGATGGCTCACCTTGGGTGGTAAATACATCCTAGTAAAAACTATTATGGAAGGCCAACCAGTTTATTGGATGTCGATGGAATCCATTCCTCGTTCACTATTGAGCAAGATAAGGAAAATGATGTACCATTTTCTATGGAATGGGCACAAAGATACTCATCATCTCCACCTGTGCAGATGGGACTTACTCTCCAGACCAAAGAAGAATGGTGGATGGGGCTTTATAAACTTCCTACTTTTCAACAAGGCATTAAATGTGAATACTCTCTGGAGGGTTCTCTCTCACCAGGGTATCTGGCACTTGTTTTTAAGGGACAAATATTTGCAAAATTCTACTGTAATTAACTGGTACAGGATGGAAAATCATAAAGTTAGCGCTGCATCCAAGATGTGGACTAGCCTTGTTCACTCCGTTCATGTCAATATTCATTGGCTTAGTTAGTCTCCAGGATCGGGACACTATATAACTATAGGTAGAGATCAAATTATTGCATTAGGTTCCAAGTCTTTCCTGTCGGAAGATTTATTGGCACAATTAACTCTCAGAAGACTCACAGTTTTGGCTCAAGTTTCAGTTTCCCAAGATCTAGTAACGTCATTGAAGACATGGATAAGCAGCACAGATTTGGGGCTAATGGGTATATTAGCATCCGAGTGGGAGTTTTACTGCAATAATCTAAATCAAGTAGGTGTCTCACTCACGGTGGGAGCTGATTCTCTACTCTAGATAGTAGGGGACTCCTCCGGTAAACTGACTGTAAAAAATTTATACTCAGCTCTTATTTCCACTCAAGATCTGCCAATTTGGAGCTGCTGGAAACTTAAACTATGGAAATTGAACATCCAGTTGAAGTTAAAACTCTTCGTATGGTTGGCAACCGAAAACAAGATTTTAACTTGGGAGGTTTTGAAAAAACAATGATGGCAGGGTCCCAGTATGTGCCTTCTATGTAAAAATGATGCTGAAGATATAGACCATATTTTTGTGCATTATCCATTCACACAAACAGTGTGGGACATATTATAATTTGTGCATAAGAAAAATTATCGATGGTCAGGTACATCCGTTAATGATTTTTTTGACTCTTGGGAAAAAGACAGAACTGTCCCCAATAATGTGGTTGTTCATATATGTTGGTATATCTGGCTTGAGAGGAATCTAGTTGTTTTTGAGAACAAAATGCCTTCGATGTGGGTTGTAATCTGTAAAACTATAAGAGTTCACTCTTCATGCTCCTCCTCACAAAAATCGGTTACTATTAGAAGAAACCTGACTTACCATTTTCTAGACTACTCAATGGCCTATTTTGATGGGGATTCCATTTGGGGTGGAATGATCTGTGGAGCGGGGGAGTTATCAAAACCCCATACATGCAGTTTTATAGATGGAATATTAATGGAGGGATCGTGACAAACTCCAAAGAAGATCTGTTGTAGGCATGGGTTACTCTTACTCTTACAAAACTATGGAAAATACCAAAGATACAGGTCTTGGGGGATTCAAATGTGATTATAGAGTGGCTGGAAAAAATGGAAATTTAAATGATATCGACATCGAAGGCTAGAAACGCAGAACCAGGGAGTTGCGTACAGATTTCCAAGAAATCATCTATCATCATATTTACAGGGAGTTTAATAAAGAAGCAAATCGCCTTTCCAAACAAGATTTGCTAGGTCCATCAGGTAGATTAAAATTCTATCAATGGGAAAATGGAAAGGTTGGTCTACCTGTCCAACTAAAGTTATTCTAATCAGAGGAGGATTTCAGTTTACATTTTGGTTTTTTTTGGATAGTGTTTTTTATTTGCTGCGTCAAATCTATGTTTTTCACAAGAGAGATGATATTTTCTGTTGATGGTCATATCAGTGATAGAGTACTGTTGCACTCTATTAATAGCACTTATGAGCTTGGAGGGACAAGATAGTTTTATGTTATAGGTTTTGGCGATAGTACAGTCATGTTAGTACTATTTTGAAATACTCTTTTTTGAATGGTACATGTCGATGTAAATGAGATTATAATCTTCATATAATTTCGAGCAAATTTTCTATTGGAAAGTAAGCCAAATGTTTGCTGAATGTTCTACATGTAAAGTGTTTAACACAATTCCTATATGAGGTGATCTTAGGAGACTGATTTTATAGCCTTTACAATTTGATAATTCATGCCAAAGTGTTTTATGAAAGGGAGACATTCTTGTTTGAAGAAATTTATTTTCAATAAGCATGATGGTCGAATCATTCATGGGAATGAATTTATTATTGTGGGTAAAATCGAGAGATTCTGTGGAAAATATAAACTCTAAATAAAGCATATGTGGTGGGTCCATGTAGACTAGCAATGGCATTTGTTTGGAATGAAACAAATCATTAATTAGTCTTTGTTATCAAACTACACCATTTGTAAGGGTTCAGGTTCAACACTCTTTTAGTCTTATGCTTGCATGGGCGATGGGAAAGTGTTGGGAAAAGATGTGCTTTCATCATCCTAGTACATTTAAGGATGTAATCAAAAGTAAATCATCATCTTTAGTTGTTTTGATCCCTCCTATGCCTAGTGCATGTATTATAAATAAATTAGAAAACATATTGATGTTAGAGATATTAAAGCTAGTGTTTACAAAACTCCTCTCATTATATGAATCAATAGTTTTTATACGCATATTTAATGATTCGTCACTTCATACTTTAGATTTGTATTAGTGGATTAATTTGAATTGGACACAACATTGAGATATATATCTTTACTTTGAAGGTTTTTTTAATATTATGTTTTCAAACCACGTTGATTATTAGAAAGTGTTTGAGGAGGATTCTTGATTCGAGGGAAGAGTGGGAATTTTTGTTACCCCATGGTTCCTATATTTTGACCTTAATATTATGTTTGTAACTACAATGCTAGTTTGGTTCCACCTTTTATTGAATATACAATTATATTTTTGACATATATCAATGTTTAAGAATATTGGGAATACTTTGGGTAGCTACATAAAAGCATATCTTGATATGATCAAGTTGGATTTTTGCACATATACCCTAATATGTTGAGAGAGAAACATCAAAAAGGGCTTATTACGCAACATGATTATCAAACATGGGAATTTTTGTATGGACTTAGGTTGTTGGCACGGGGGCAAACCCAGGGTTGAACGTTACAACAACACACCAACAAAACCCTAACTACCAACTCTTTCGGCAACACCTACGAAGCAGATGAAGTATCACCCAAGGTAGAGGCAGGGGTGGTTGCAGGACTCTAGTGTCTGCAACCTTAGCTGGGACATAGGTCTATGACTATAACACATTAACAAGACACTTAGCAGTTATAGTTCATCAATAACCAGTCATAGCTTACAACGTAGTTAAACCCTAATTACAGAGCATTGCAGTCTTTAACCAGATCTACTATATTCAAGCACTAAGCACATCCACATAGGCCAGATCTAGTATTCATCCATACTATTAAGCACATAGCATTAACATACCTATCTACCATTCATCTATATGAAAGGACTAAGAAAATTAACATATAAACACATCAATACATCGCACAAAGCAGAGAAACACAGCATGTATGTGCTTCACCCTCACCTTGGGGCTACGTCCACCAACTCTTCGTATTCTTATTATCTTCTTGAATTAGCTACATGCACAGAGCCACAAAAACCCTACTCCGCAGAGGACAGGAGATCTGCGCACCTCGCTAGATCCTCCTTCCCCAAGATAGGTTACAACACTAAGCCTCTTCTCAATCTCTTACACTCGCTTTCACTGAGCTCTGCAAGCCTCATACAGTATGCACAAAAGAAATCTCTACTGAGCACTTAGCACTTTAGATCACATAGATCGAACTTATTGTCTCTCTCTTACATCGTCTAGACATATATTTATACATTACAAAATATGCCTAAGCATGGGTAAACCCATGGGCCAACATCCCCATACCCATTACACAATCCCGAAACCAAAAAGGGGTTAAGATCCCACGATCTCCGCTTCATCTTGCACTTCGCCTTCGACAGCCCGTCGAAGTCCCAAAAATAGGTCAAACCTAAGCAAGGATCCTCAAAACTTGGTCAAAGGCCAATAGGTCCCCAACACTCACCTGTGACTCGTCCCGAGTCACTCTGATTTGGATAATTCTGCCTCAAAAACCTCTAGCTTGGCTCAATATGCTTCAACTTGTTGTTGTGTCGTGACCTCCTGTTCAACAAACTCCTGGATAACATCTTCGTTGACAGGTCCCTCTAGGCGTTGTTCAGCTGCAGTGACAACTTGCTCCATTTCTTCTCCTCGGCCTTTGATCTCTGTGAACAGTTGGTAGCCTCATCCTATACATATTGGAGCCTCTGAGTCACTTCCATGACTTTTCTCTAAATGGTATGGATCTGCTACTGTTCAGTGAGATGCTCTTGGGATCGCTTCCTGTTAGTCGAGATGGCCCAGATTCGTGAGAAATCGACGTAGAGGCTTGTACTCCTCTCGTCGATGATGCTTGTACACCCACAGACATTACTCTCTCAGTCATGAGGTCAATGAGTAGCTCCTTCACAGACTCTTCGACTACGCTAAGTTCTTTGGACATATGTGCCTGTGGTTGAATCTCTCGGGTTTGAAGAGTAACTAGTCAATGCAACAGGATGGATGGTGATAGCGCGATGATCCCTGTGCGCAATCAACTAATCTGTGGGCTCAGATTCACGGTTAGAAAAAGGTGTTCTCGGAGAAAGGTTCGACGAAATAAATAGATAACGAAGCAACTGACCTCTCCAACGGGTGAGAAGCCTCCATTAACTCAGTTCTATCTGTTACGGCACGGTCCCAATGGTCTGATGGTGAGTTTTCTGACCATAAATGCCTTTCTACCCATTCGGGGTGTCGGTCTAACGATTATACTATTCCCAACGGCTATATTTCTTCGCTATGGCGAAGTTCCATGTGACATTGTTCTGATATCCCGATGAAGTTCATGTTTTGTAAATTTTCCCTTTGTGAAGTTCCCTCTGGACCCTTTTGTAACTTTTCGATATTTTCTCTCTTCTTGATGAGCTTCTGATCCTTCTTTTCGGTGAGCTTCATCTTGTTATTCCTCTTTTCATTCTGATTCTTGTCTTCTTTTGGCATAGTAACTTCGCGATGTTGAGATTCTTTCCCAAGATTCAAGGGTAATACTTCTTCTCTATCTAGGATAGGTACTTCAGTCTTTTGCAAATCTTATTGTGTTCTTGCAACTTCGACATCCAAGTCTCTAGTCCTAAGTAACTTCGATCTGTTCTCATGTTCTTCAATCAGTTGTGCGATCCTCCTAGTCATGAAATCTTTCATCTCTTGCTTCTTCTGCTCTAAGACTTCTTATTCCTTCCTTTTGGCCTGATCTCTTTCAATTCAAGGTTTCCCTAGTAACATAGTAAATGGAGCGTTGTTCTCAATAAATTTAACAATCTCAAAATATTCCTCTGTCGAAGTTCCATTGGCATTCATAGATATCTGGGTGAGATTTCCACATAGGGTTATCAGTTTTCCTCTGAATAATCCTATTCCTTCCAATGAAGGAATCATAGAAGGCTCCCCTAAAAGTTCCCAAGTTCTTTCTATCATGATATTCACCTGTGTTTCCTCATCCAGAACATAGTCAATGTCAAAGTCTCTTATTCATGCTTCAATGCACTATTTTTATTTGAATATCTCTGATAAGTTGATATGTCAGTGGTCATTCAGGGTTTCTTTCATTTGTAGAAATACTTTCTCTGATTGTTTCTGGGGTTTTGCCATAATCTCAATTTCTGGATCTGCCTTAGGGTTTTCTTGGTTCATATTCATTCTTTCAACCTTAGCAATTATTCTATGGCAATCCAATACTTAATGGTCGATAGCTCTACAACAAAGACAACTAGATCTTCTACCATGGAATTCCTTAGCCAGATGTCCCAGTCTTTTGCAACTGTAAAAAATGGTTAATCCTTGTTTTCTTTTAAATGATCCCCAACCTTTCCTGTACTGCACACTAGGGTCATAGTAGCTAACCTTCAAAAAATGATTTCTAGGATCCTGCATCCATTTGTTAGTCCAAACATTCTCTCTATGCATAGGAATAACATATCTTTCACTATTCTTATCAGATCTAATCATATCAAATCTTCTTTCATCAATCAGTGCCCTAGTTTTCAAGCTAGAACAAATCTTATCAAACATACCTAGATCCATACTTTAGAAACAAAAATTTCCACTAATCGTATCTTCAACAGAGCACAAAGCTTCTAGATCTAAAACTTTTTCACTATTCTTACCTTTATCACAACACAGAGCTTGCAAATCTTACCTTTTTTCTTCAGATCTGATCCTTCTTCTTAGCACAGAGCTTCACAGGTCAGTGGAATGCTACGCACTAGGGAAACAGATCTATGCACGGAGCTTTCACAGTTTCATGTCAGATCTTCGCAGAGAGCTTCTTCTTCCTCAGTTCCCAACAATCATAGTTTCATTCCTGGCAACAGAACCATTTGTTGGCACAGGGGCAGACCTAGAGTTCAACGCTACAACAATGCACCAACAAAACCCTAACTACTGGCCCTTTTAGCAACACTTGTGAAGCAGATGAAGTCTCACCCGAAGTAGAGGCAGGGGTGGTTGCAGGACTCCACTGTCTGTAACCTTAGCTGGGACACAAATCTATGAATGTAACACCTTAACAGGGCACTTAGCAGTTATAGTTCATCAATAACCAGTCTTATCTTACAACACAGTTAAACCCTAATTACAGAGCATTGCAGTATTTAACCAGATCTACTATATTCAAGAACTAAGAACATGCACATAGGCCGGATCTAGTATTCATCCATACTATTAAGCACATGGAATTAACATATCTATCTACCATTCATCTATATCAAAG
>SNQJ01S0047480.1:0-56649 GCA_010110895.2 Picea sitchensis | reverse complement strand
ATGGATGAAAATAAGGAATAAATACAAGATTCCATGAACGACAATAAGGAAGAAATGCTAAAGGTACAAAAAAACATGAAAGTTCATAGAAACCATTCTCTACAAAGGATCCCTAATAGGGATATGGATATCCAAGGAAATAATGAAAATAGTGAGAACAAGGTTGTTGAGACTCAATCACATATGGGGAGTATTTTGTCACAATTAGAGAGCACAAATATCGAATCTCAGAATCATGATCATCCATTACTCGAAGATCCACTTCATCAGGGCTTCAAATCGGCACCAAGGAACTACTTCATTCCAAAGATCGATATGAGGAATTTTGATGGTAAAGATCCTGTAACATGGATATTCTGGTTGGAGCAACTATTTTATTTACACCAAGTGTCAACCTTTCGAAAGGTAACTATTGCATCCTTGTATTTAGAAAATGACCAATTTGTATGGTATCAATGGATTTGTGATCGAAAAAAGGATTCAATTGTCTCTTGGTCCATTTTTATGGATGAATTGATAGCACATTATGGGGATATTAAGAGAAATACATTGTTTAGTCAATTGATAAATCTTCAGCAAAAATGTCCAATTCCAGAGCACATTCAACACTTCCAAAAACTAAGTCTCGAGGTAAAGGACATTCCAAAGGATAAACTATTAGATCTCTTTATGGGAACTTTAAAGGAAAACATCCAACATGAAGTGTGTATCTTTGAACATAAATCCCTAGAGAATGCATCCAACCTAGTAAGGAAAGTGTTGGACCTCGGAAATAACACATTTTACAATGTCATTTAGTCATTTTTCATTTACTTTACCCTTTCATCGCCATTCCATTCATCACTTATATTTCCGCATTTCTCCATTTTTACCCTATATGAACTTCACATGGCATACTTACACTAAAATAGTTTGTTTCCCATGTTTTGATGATTACTTAGAGTATATATTTTGGTTTCCTAAATTACTTATGAAATTCAGTAGTTGTGTTGGCAATTCTGCAACTGATTGGCAGTTCCAGTAGTCAAACTTTCCATGTCATTTTTGAACACATGAAGAGGAATATCGAAAATATAAAATATGGGTTTTGTGCAGAATAGGGTCATTTAGATTAGTGGCATGGTAAATCTGCAAAAAGTGTAAAATAAGGGATGTATGGTTGAGATTTCCAAAACTGGTCGTTTTGGTAACTAGCCTGTAATTCTGTAGCTAAGTGGTTTGCCTAAGTTGCGACCCTTATCCAAGAATTTGGAAACGTGGATCTCATAAACTATGATGTTATTATCTTCTTCTAACCATCTTAGATCAAATCCAAGATTTGGTGGTGAAAATATTCACATGTTTAGGATCTAGGATTTGTTAGTTGCAGATCCACTTGTTTAGGATTTGATCTCATCTTGTTGTAACTCATTTTCCTTTTATGAAGGAGAAGTTATATGTATAAATATGAGAGGATATCATTCATCTAAAGGATTTAGATAGTAGAGAGTTGAAGGAGAGGTTAAAGCATAAGAGTTCCATATCGAAGAGAAGGATCATTGTAATCATTTTAATGGTGGAATAAAGAGCTTCTTGTTGCAGATCAAGAGTTTTTTGGTGTAGTCTTTCTTGGCATCATATGCCAAGAGAGGAAGGGCCCCCTCTCTGGTATAAGCTACACAAATAGATTCATTTTTGTTGTGTGATGTTATTTCAGTATCTCCTCATTTCATTTCATGTTCATTTCTTTATGCTCTTTCATTTATGCAAGTGTGATCAGTCGAGTGTGGTGTGCATCAGATATCTGAATGTTTGTTAACCCTAAGAATCTAAGAGATAGATGAAAATACATAGGACTCGGCCTAAAACATAAGATCATATTATTTTAATTCATGTTCATGACATTTTTTATTCAACTTTCTTAGCTTAGAGTTATTTTCCTACTCCTGCATATATTTTGCCAGCATATCACAAGGTTATGAGCTTCCTGGTTGACAATTTAATGTAAAGCAATTGAAGCAATTGAATTTCCTAACAGAAATTTGAAAGTAACAATATGGCTACTAGAAGAGAGCATCGTACTCCCTCTCCTAACCACACTCAACCAACAAGTTTGACACCTCATCAAATAGATAAAAGAAAGCAAAGGGGCATAAATGTGGTGAGAAGAAAGTATTTTACATAGACATGAAGAGGAAGAAGATACATAATTGGAACCATCACAAGATCTAGAGCTAGAAGAGAGTACTCCAACTAAATTTGGTCATGCGTTGGCCAACATGAATACTCCTCAGACCCTCGAGATAGAAGGATATATCAAAAAGAAAATGGTAACAATATTGATTGATTCTAGTAGTACCCATAACTTCATCAATTAAAAATTAGCAAAATTACTCAATTGCTTTGTATTTCCAACACCAAAATTTCAAGTAATGATTGCAGATGGAGGTATCATAAATTGTTCACGGAAGCACCATAGTATTAAGCTCAATTTGGGGGAGTATTTATTGGATAGTCCCATGATTGCAATCCAAATGGGTGGTTTTGATGTTGTATTAGGGGTCCATAAGTTAGATTCATTGGGAACAATGGCCCTTAATTTTCAAGATCATTTTATGAGATTTTCCTCAAAAGGAAAGGAAATTGAACTTAGAGGTATTCAAGGGAAACCCTCTAAAGAGATAAGCTCTAATAGTGTGACAAAATTACTCAAAAAGGGACACCATGGTGTAATTGCACAATTGTGCTCACTAGATTTTCAAACATATATATACTCTGCTCTAGTTGATCTCCAAAATGTTATCAACAATCATTCTAAGGTAATTGGAGATATTCCTAAGGGTCTTCCACCTACTCGAGATCATGCCCATGATATCCATTTGCAACCAGGAAGTGTGTTACACATGAAATTTGCACACCTAGGTACCTCGCCCTAAGTGTCATAAGTGTCATATAAGTATCTCATACGCCTTGACACCATGGAATAACCTATGTTACAATCCCTAGTCAATGTGGAGGAGGGATATATTACATGAAGGCCAAAATACCAAGTGCACATGAATTATTATTAATATTCATGAAAAAGAAATTAATTAAGTGTGAGAATCAAGTGCGCGTGAATTATTATTAATATTCATGAAAAAGAAATTAATTAAGTGTGAGAATCAAGTGCACGTGAATTATTATTAATATTCATGAAAAAGAATTTAATTAACTGTGAGAATCCACCTCACATTTGGTTTCCTATTTTTTAGGGAAGGTGGAGGATCTCGTGGATGGTTGAAATATTTCCTCCTTAAAATCCTTGAGAGATATTTCCTCCCTAAAATCCTTAAGAGATATTTTCTCCCTAAATATCTTAGAGATCCCTTTTTAGTGGATCGGATGAGTGATCCTCTCCATGGTGGTTAAGCCTCCAAATCCTATATAATGAGGGATTTCCATGGAGATGACGGAATCAAATTTGAGGTATCAAACCTATGGTCTTGGGAGAAAGCTTTAGGATATCAAACCTATGATTTTGGGAGCTTTGTGCAAGGGTTGGACGAGGAGGACTTGGAGAGGTTGTTGCAACTTCATCTATGGTTTGTAAGTATCTCTTTTGAGTTCTCATTAATATATGCTTGGCCTATTCCATTATAATCTGTGTATCTTCACATATTTTGTCTATTATAGATGGATTTGATTAGACTAATCTTATAGAGTAGAGTAGGAGTTCTTTGTATTCTTGTTTTCCATTTCATTGCAGGTGTGGAACGGTGCCAAGGAGCTCAGGGATCAAGTTCAAATTGGAGCAATGAGGACAAACACTAGAATAAGGTGAAACACACTTTCTTCCTTCTCCTTCTCTTTTTTATTAGGTAATTAGATTCAAAGGGATATTAGTGTCCAATGTTAGCATCTTATTGTCTTGGTATAGGGGTCTAGAATCCAAGGGGAGATTCACTTGTCTGCGGGGGAATTTTCCTACAACAAAGTGTACATAGTATTCCATGTTTCTTGCTTAAAGAAGATAATCAGTGACAAGATCCTAGTCTAAACTATTTCACCGGAGATTAATGGAGAAGGGAAAATCATACTATAACTAGAAAAAAATCTTGAAACAAGGATTAAGCAGCTGCAAAATCGATCAATTACTAAGTACCTCATCAAACAGAAAAACCTACCAATGGAAGAGGCAACATGGGAAGATGAATTCTTCACACAGACACAGCTGTGGTTAGTCAAGTGTTGAGGACAACACTTGTTTGAAGGGGACAGGCATGTTAAGCCTTAGAAAAATCCCCATGTTAAGCATAAAACTACTTATTAAGCCCTATATGTTGAGTTATTACATTTCTAGTGTTATATTGGTAGGTTGGCTAGAACCTTTCATTGTACCCTTTCATTATAATTGTACCCTTTTTCTCCTATATATATATCACGTGAAATAAAGCATAGGAAACCCTTTGAGTACTTACCCACATTTTGTGGATGGTAGACGAGGTAAACCATCGGCCCTAATTATGGGGCCTCGTCTTAGGGAAATCAAGAGAGTCAAACCTGTGACCAACAACAAGCATGAAAACTTACATCTTTCTTTAGACCAATTGAACTATATATACACCAAGGAGACCTAGTCTTAGGATCATCTTATCTTGTCTTGTACATTGAATTTATTGTAAAAGGAGTTTTCTCCCTCAAAGTGGATTGTTATTCATTGACTTAATAGCATTCTCAAGGCTTGTTATTCATTGAATTAATATCATTTGGTTCATAACAGTATTGCAACGGTGAAGGAAGATAAATTGCTAATAAATTTGAAAAAGTGTATGTTTCTAAAGGAGGAATTAGTATACTTGGGTTTTGTGGTTTCAAATGAAGACTTGAGGATGGATCTCGAAATGGTAAAGGCCATTTTAGACTGGCCAAAACCTAAGTGTACCTTTGATGTGAAAATATTCCAAGGCTTGGCAAGATTTTATAGGAAATGTATCTGAAATTTCAGAGAGATTTGTGCACTGCATACATAATGTATGAAGAAAGGGACTTTTCAATGGACAGCAACAACCATGAAGTAATTTGGAAATTTGAAGAAAAAGGTAATCAAATAACCAACTTTGGCACTTCCAAATTTCAACAAAGTGTTTCCAGTGGACTCTTATGCAGGTGGTTAAGCGATTGGAGGAGTTTTGAGCCAAGAAGGAAGACCGATTTCATTCTTTAGCAAGAAATTGAATGATTCAAAGAAGAAGTACTATGTTTATGATCAGGCATTTTATGCTATTGTACAAGCCTTGAAGAAATGGCGACATTACTAACTACCGAAGAAGTGTGTCTTGTTTACTGCTCATACGACATGTAGTACATCAATAGTCAAGGTAAGCTAAATCAAAAGCATTCCAAATGGGTAAAGTTTCTAAAAAGTTACTCATTTGTTTTTAAGCACACGTCTGGAAAATCGAATAAAGTTGCAGATGTGTTAAGCCATAGGATAGTGTTATTGAATAATTTGTAAGTCAAAGTTGTTAGCTTGGAATGTATGAAGGAATTGTATGTAGAAGATGTATATTTTTTTGAATTCTATGAGACGTGAAAGGAACCATGGAGTATGGATCAAACATTGTATTTGGATTTCTACATCCAAGAAGGGTTTTTGTTTAAGAATCAGAAGTTTTGCATTCCATAGAGTTCATTGAGACTAAACCTCGTTAGAGAGTTGCATAGCGGAGGTTTGGGTGGACATTTTGGTGTTGATAAGACCACGGTGTTGGTGAAGGAAAGATATTTTTGGCCTAGTCTCAACAAGGATGTCAAAAAAATTGTTGAGTGTTATAGAGTCTGTTAGTTAGTGAAAGGAAGGAGTCAAAACACAAGGTTATATATTTCGTTTCCAATACCTAAAAGACCATGGGAAGATGTAACCATGGATTTTGTTTTAGGATTGCTTAGGACATAGAGAGGTCGCAATTCAGTGTTGGTTGTGGTGGAAAAGTTTTCGAAGATGGAACATTTCATACTATGTAGGAAAACCAATGATGCTATTGAATTGGTTGTCTTGTTTTCCCAAGAGATTGTGAGGTTACATGGACTACCAAGGAGTGCCACTTCCAACAAAGATACAAGGTTCCTTAGGAATTTTTGGAGGATACTTTGGAAGAAGACAGGTTCCAAGTTGTTGTATAGTTCAGCATATCATCCACAAACAGATGGACAGACGGAGGTGGTTAGCTAGAGTCTTGTGAATTTTTTGAGGAGCTTGAGTGGAGAAAAAATAAGTCATTGGGATTTGGTTTTGGCCCAAGTTGAATTCACCTACAATGATTTACTCAATAGGTCTATGGGAAAGAGTTTGATTCAAGTTTTTTATGTCAAGTCACCAAAGGGAGTGGTGGATTTGGTTAATTTACCAAATTTAGAAGATAGAAGGAGTGTTGATGCAAGTGAGTTTACAGAGGGCATATAGAAAATGCATGAGAAGGTCAAGTAGAAGCTACAACAAAGCAATGTCAGATACAAGCAAAGAGAGGGTCTATGGAAAAGGAAAAAGGTTTTTAAGAAAGGTTAACTGGTAATGGCCCATTTGAAGAAAGAAATATTCCCCAGAGGTACATACAGTAAACTCAAATACAATAAAATTGGACCATGTCAAGTCTTGAGGAACATTTCGTATAACTCCTATAAATTGGAGTTACCTAAGAATTTTGACATTTCCCTGATATTTAATTTTGTTGACTTGTACAAGTTTCACAAAAGAGAAAAGGATGGTGAACTGGATACCATGAACACATGGAAAAAGAAACTGCCAATGAAATCAATTGAGGAAGTGGAAAAAATATTGACAAAGAGGGTTTGTAGAAGGACTAAAAACAAAGAGTATTTTGAGTATCTAGTCAAATGGAAGAACTGAAGTTCTGAAGTGTTGGACAACTGAGAGCAGGGGGTGAATCAGTTGTTGTTGTGATTAAACAATTATACCCATTTAAACTCTTTACAGAACACTCAATTACAATCACAATAATGCAGCAATAGAATATTCAACATTAATCAAACACATGAAATATACAGAGACAGATATTTCCTGAGGAAACCCATAAAGGGAGAAAACCTCTTCTTCTTGATATGAGAATTATTTTTTGTACATTATCATTATTATCAGCACCAACTCATAATGAGGTTGCCACCTCTGTTTTCCAAGTTGTTACTTGCTAAGAGCACCTACTCTCTGGATTCTCTAGCACCCACTAGAAGGAAGCACCAACTCCCTAAGTGTTCCAACACCAACTGGATGGAAGCACCAACTTCTAGTCACACAGGCACCAACCTATATAACAGAGAACAACAGTTCTCCCTTGCACCACCCTTCCACCCTAGTTTTTCTAGCTGCAACCAGATGGAAGGTGTTCAAGCACCCACTTGAAACTCTAAGGACACCAGTCCTCCCTAGCACCTCCCAACCACCCTGAAATATAAAACTTTGTTAACGAAACTTGTTACAGTGATACAATGTTTATCTATAGCTTACCAGTCTCATCACTGCACTGCTTCATTGATATACTCTGCCTGCATCAGTGTGTTCCTGCTCATATTCTTCTTTGAGCTTTATGTTCTTCTACTCTATCTCTGCACACAGTATTTTCTCTTTCAGTTGTTGCATATAGCCTGCTTTTACCCACATGAATCACTCTCAACAACAGCATTGATCTCTTATTTGTTCTATGTTTTTATAGCCTCCGTGCACCTTCTGCATTCTTCATGCGCTATGCCATTGCATACTCTTCACTGCATCATTGTTCTCCCTACAGGTCGTTCATTGTAGCTTTTTCATCACTTCTGCTAGGTTGAACCGTAGAATTCCTTCACATCACTATGTTGCATCCATTTCCTGATCAAGTCATCTCAAGATCATCATAGCCACTCTTCATCTTCTTTGGTTGTTAGCTTCATGTGTTCATTATCATTGGTCATTATGTTGAGATTCTTTGGCTTCACTGGCTGTAACAGTATTCAACACTTTTCCATCTTTCAATCGCCTCTATGATGACTCTACACTCCACCGGCAGTTACCTTGAGACTCTTCAGCTCCTCTGACAGTCACCCTACAGCTCCTCGAATTCTCTGGTAGATGCAGTCACTTTGTTCTGGCAGTTACTGAGAAAATCTTCGCGCGTTCATCCCTTGGCACCTTTTCCTTCTCTAAGAAATACTTCACAGTGGACGCTAGCTCTTTTGGCTAAGCCCCTTCCTATCACGCAACCACTAGCGGTGACCAAGCGCCTGTTCAAAAGTCATTTTTTGATTTCACATATCGCAATGTTCTGCTGCAATTTGCCTTGAATCTCCCAGCTCGCAATCTCTGAAATAGAGCTTAGCAGCGCTAGCTCCTTCCTATATTTTCTTTCCAAGTGACCTCCGTCGGTGACCAAACACCTATTCAGAAGGTGCTTCACAACTCGTGACTTCGGGGATATTGGTATGAGGCTTCTTGACTCTCCCAAGTCGCGATATCTTAAATGGAGCTTAGCTGGACTAGCTCCTTCCTCTCACATGACCACGAGCTATGACCAAGTGCTTATTCAAAGGGCGCTTTGTATCAGATCAACGATCGAGATCTCACCTTCTAATCGATGGCTGCCATCAATATCGCGACTTCGCGTGTCGAGTGTTTGGGCGTGAGCCAACTCTGACTCTTCCAACTCCTGATCTTAGAAACAGAGCTTAACTTCAAGCTCCTTCCTCTCATATGACCACCAGTTGTGACCAAGCGCTTATTCAGAAGGCGCTTCGTGACTCGCGACTTTCGGAATCTTGTTATGAGGTGTCTCGACTCTCCCAAGTCGTGATCTCCAAAATGGATCTTAGCTGGACTAGCTCCTTCCTCCAGTCTTCGATGATGTGACCTTGGCTATGACCACAGGCCGAACATTCAATTGCTTCTCTTGTTAGATCAACGGTCCAAAACTTTTCTTTGATCTAATGGCTCAGATCTCATCGTGACTTCACATATTGTGAGTTCTTGTGTCACATTCCTTTGACTCCTCCAATGTTCCAGTCAACAAAATGTCAATTTCTCGCCACGTGTCCTCTAGCTCCAACGGCCATGATCATTTTGTGACCTCGCATATCGCGAGTTCACACAACACACACCTTTGACTTCTCCAACTNGGCCAGGATCATTTCACAACCTCGCATATTGCGAGTTCAAGGGGTTAGAGCACCTCCTTTCTTTGACCTTTTAGTCAAAGAAATGATGATCTTTCGCCATGTGTCCTCTGGATGATGGACGGTTCCGATGACTTCAGGACTTGTCTCGTGCACTTTCCTTAGGATCCAACAGTTGTTGGTCTACGCACTCAGATCTAACGGCTAAGATTTGATCTCATCATCTACGCTTCCTCTGGTCACTTGATTCTGATCTGACGGCCACTGTTGCTCCTCCTTAGGAGCTTATGCTTCCTCCCAACCTGGAAGAATGTCTAAGTTTCAAAGGCCTCGACCTTTGAACCTTCTGCGAGTCCTTCTCTTGGACCTCGGCTGCTCTTCTGGAAAGCGCAAAGCACTATCTCTTCTGAGCTTTGCTATTCCTGCATATTGTTCGCTCCTTGCCTGTTTTCCATCAATGCACACTCACGCTACTCCTGTTGATCTTATCGAGCTTGCTCTTTTGTGTCTTCATTATTGTTCTTGCCATGCACACTCTGCCTAGAAACCTGCCAATGTCGATGTTGTTCTTGCCATCAATGAAAAGCACACTCGGTCTGTAAACATGCCAACAATCTCCCCCTTTGGCATTGATGGCAACCCTGAACGGTTGCACTGTTTTACTTAGATATCCAATTGTAGTCTCCAATTGTAGCATCTGGATCTCTCCTTTTCTCCCCCTTTGACATTAATGTCTAAGAAAACATGCTCCCCCAGAGTTGTTGTCATATTCTTCGGAGGTATCAGATATTCAACCAACACATACTCCCCCTAATAGAATGGACTCTATTAAGCTGATAATGGGGTCACGCCCAACTTCTGGCATAGATACTCAAACTGAGCTTGTGTAAGCGGTTTAGTGAAGATATCAGCAATCTAATCTTTGGATGGAATATAATGCACAGAAACCACGGAATTGGTTACATGTTCCCTCAAGAAGTGATACTTGATGGGTATATGCTTGGTCTTGGAGTGAAAGACGGGATTCTTTGACACACTAATTGCACTGGTATTATCACAATGAATTGGGATCAGTGCAGTATATTTTGCCTCCAAGTCTACAAGTGCCTGAATCATCTACAATACTTGGGTACAGCAAGTGGCAGTTGCAATGTATTCAGCTTCTGTGGTTGATAAGGAAATGGCACCTTACTTCTTGCTCAACCATGAGACAAGAGAATCTCCTAAGAAGAATGCACCTCCACTCGTGCTTTTCCTTTCATCCACGTAGTTAGCCCAATCAGCATCTGAATAGACTGATAGTTGAAATTTTTTATTCCTAGGATACCATAGGCCATAGTCCATTGTTCCTTTCAAGTATCTGAATATTATTTTGACAGCTAACAAATGACTCTGTTTGGGTGCGACCTGATACCTTCCTACGATTCCAACAACATACATTATGTCTGGACGAGATGTTGTTATGTACAACAGGTTTCCTATCATATACCTATGTGAACTATGATCAACATCGGGTGAGTCATCATCCTTGCTTAACTTACATCCAGTGACCATAGGTGTGCTCATAGGTTTAGAATCCTCCATTTAAAACCTTTTCAACATTTCCTTTAGATATTTTTCTTGAGAAACAAATATTCCTTTAGACCTCTGAGTAATTTGCAGATACAGGAAAAATGATAGTTCCCCTATCATAGACATTTCAAACTCAGACTGCATGGTAGAAGCAAACCATTGTACCAGTGAATCATTATGACTACCGAAGATGATGTCATCTATGTAGACCAAGACAATGAGCAAATAATTACCCTATGTTTTGATATATAGATTGTTGTCAATTGTTCCTCTCTTGAATCCTTCGTCTTGTAGATACGTATCTAGTCTATGATACTAGGCATGAGGAGCTTATTTTAACCCATATAAGGCTTTCTTCAGCTTGCAGACAAAGTCAGGGTTATCTGATAGTTGGAATCCCTCTGGTTGTTCCATATAGACTTCTTCTTTTAGATCTCCATTTAGAAAAGTTGACTTGACATCCATTTGATAGACTTTAAACTTTTTATGAAAAGCATAGGCAAGAAACATTCTAATAGCTTCTAATCTTGCTACAAGCACAAATGTTTCATCAAAGTCCAGTCCTTCTATTTTAGCATATCCTTTGCAAACCAATCTAGCTTTATTTCTTACAATATTTCCTTGCTCATTCATCTTATTTTTGTAGACCCATTTTGAACCTATTACGTTTTTATCTGTTGGCCTAGAAACGAGTTCCCAAGTGTCATTCTTTTCAATCTGGTCCAGTTCCTCGTTCATTGATTTTAACGAATTTACGTGTTTAATGGCCTCATTTAAGTTCTTGGGTTCTACCATGGATATGAAGGTTGTATGTGATTTCTTAGTGTTTTTTATTATCCTTCTCCTGGTTTGTACACATTTGTCTTTTTCACCAATTATCTGACTTGCAGGATGATCCTTTTGAGTAATTCTGGAGGAAGAATTTGATGTTGTCTCCTGATTTGAGTTTCCCTGAGTATTTGCATCTTCATCTGACTCAGATTCTTCTCATTCTGATTCTTGGACCTGTTCAGCTTCAACTTCATCTATATCCTTTATTGTTGATTCAGTATTGTTCACCTCTCTTACTGGAATTCCTTCATCAACTTTTATGTCAATACAGTCAACCAATTTATGCAGCCTCTTATTATAGCATCTGTATCCTTTACTATTTGTAGCATACCCTAAGAAGATGCCTTCATCATCCCTATCATCATACTTTCCAAGGTTCTCATTATTATTTTTTATGTAGCACTTACTCCCAAAGACTTTGAAGTGTTTGATTGAAGCAGGTCTTCCATACCACAATTCATAAGGTGTCTTGTCACTATGTGGTCTGAGGTGGGCTTTGTTAAGAACGTGGATTGTTGTGTGTATTGCTTCTACCCAATAGGTTTGACCAATGTTCTTCTCATTCATCATTGACCTGGTCATTCGTTGCACGGTTCTGTTTTGCCTCTCAACTACTCCATTTTGATGTGGAATTCCTGGGATTGTGTATTCTCTCTTGATCCCATTTTTATCGCAAAATTCCTTAAAATCACTTGACATAAATTCTCCTCCTCTGTCTGATCTTATTGCCTTTAACCTTTTACTTATTTGATTCTCAGTTAAAGCCTTGAATATTTTAAATTTCTCAAATGCTTCAGCTTTTTCTTTGAGAAAAGCAACCCAAGTGAGTCTGGAGTAGTCATCAATGACCAACATAATGTAGTTTTCCTTTCCTGTGCCTTCTTGTCTTGATGGTCCACATAAACCCATATGAACTAATTGAAGTTGTTTCTTTTTTGAAGTGGAGCTCTTGGATTTAAACTGTGTTATGGTTAGCTTTCCTATTTAGCAGGGTTTACACACAGAATCTTGTGGCTTTGATATTCTTGGAATATCTTTTACTGCCTCAAGATTTTTGAGCTTGATTAAGTGGTCAAAATTTAGATGTCCAAGTCTCCTATGCCATAACCAGCTTTCATCATGTTTGCTTANGCAGGGTTTACACACAGAATCTTGTGGCTTTGATATTCTTGGAATATCTTTTACTGCCTCAAGATTTTTGAGCTTGATTAAGTGGTCAAAATTTAGATGTCCAAGTCTCCTATGCCATAACCAGCTTTCATCATGTTTGCTTAGATGACACTCTTCTCTATCTTCTTTCAGCACACATACATTATTATCTATCCCTGTTCCTTTAGCCACCACTTGTCCTGAGTTTACAGACTTTATCTTGCAATCTTTGGAGGTGAACACCACTTCACATCCTCTGCCACACATTTGACTTACACTGACAAAATTATGTTTCAACCCATCCACAAGCATAACATCATGGGATTTTCCTTTACCATTACTCAAACTCACCATCCCTTTACCCTTGATTTTACCAGGAGCATCATTTCCAAAAATTGTGTTTCCTAATTTGCTTTCACTTAGAGATAGAAACTTACCTTTGTCTCTCGTCATATGTTTTGAGCATCCACTGTCTATATACCAAGGGTTATTTTTCCTTTGAGTTGACAACACTAATCCACACTTGTCACTTTCTTTCTTCTTCCAAACCTTGATATTTTCAGCAAAGGGATTCAAATCTAGTTCATAGTTCCTTAAGCGACAGTCAGCAACTATATGTACATAAGTATGACAGGTGAAACATTCTCGTTCATTGAATAAAGGATCATAATGATTGTTATGCTTAACTTGTGTCCTTTTCCCAACCATCACATGATTTTTAGTCTATGGTGGTTTGTTACCTCATTATCTCATTCTTTATTGCAGCAGATATCTATTCCTTGAGTGTCTTCATTTCTCATATCTAAATCTTAAAGAATAGTTTACAGCTTTGTGACCAAAGTTAGAACAGAAAAAACAATATCCATAGAAAAATCCTTTGTAACTGGAAAATGGTTGTCTTCTTTGAGCAAGTTGATTTCTTCCATGCTGATGATTTCTTTGAGAAGAGGGTGTATTACTTATCTGTTCTACAGTTTCACTTCTGGTACCTTTTTCTTTACTCCTCCTAAGCGGTTGATTATCTTCTTTTGTTTCTGCAAGTTTGTTGTTGTCATTGGTTGTAGATTTGAAAAAATTGATGGGTTCTTTGTTGCTTGGCTGACCACTACTTGATCCCTCTTCATAACCCAAACCTATTTTCAACTTCGGATTCCTTTGTTCATTCAGAATAGTGGCTAATCCTTCTGAGGCTTTGATACTTGACAGATTCTGATGATACAAGGCTTGAAACTTCTCCAACTCTTTCCTAGTTTTCACAACTTCTTCTTCCAGAACTTCACATCTTGCCTTCTTTTCTGATAATTGTTGTTTCGGAATGTCTTCAATTTTATTTGCCTCTTCTAATTCCACTTTTAGCAGGGCAAAGTCTTCATCAGGTTTTTTACTGCCTTTCTTGAACTGTATCAGCAATTGTTTTTGCTTTCTCTTCTTAAGTCTGAGTCTGTCAATCTCTTCTAGAGAAATGATCAGTTCTCCTTCCAGATCAACCACATCTTCTTCCTCGTCTCAACAAGGATGTCAAAAAACTTATTGAGTGTTATAGAGTTTGTTAGTTAGTGAAAGGAAGGAGTCAAAACATAAGGTTATATACTTTGTTTCCAATACCTAAAAGACCATGGGAAGATGTAAGCATGGATTTTGTTTTAGGACTGCTTAGGACATAGAGAGGTCGCAATTCAGTGTTGGTTGTGGTGGAAAAGTTTTCGAAGATGGAACATTTCATACTATGTAGGAAAACCAATGATGCTACTGAAGTGGTTGTCTTGTTTCCCAAGAGATTGTGAGGTTACATGGACTACCAAGGAGTGCCACTTCCAACAAAGATACAAGGTTCTTTAGGAATTTTTGGAGGATACTTTGGAAGAAGACAGGTTCCAAGTTGTTGTATAGTCAATCATATCATCCACAAACATATGGACAGGCGGAGGTGGTTAGCTAGAGTCTTGAGAATTTTTTGAGGAGCTTGAGTGGAGAAAAAACAAGTCATTGGGATTTGGTTTTGGCCCAAGTTGAATTCACCTACAATGATTTAGTCAATAGGTATGTGGGAAAGAGTTTGATTCAAGTTTTTTATGGCAAGTCACCAAAGGCAATGGTGGATTTGGTTAAGTTGCCAAATTTAGAAGATAGAAGGAGTGTTGATGCAAGTGAGTTTACAAAGGGCATATAGAAAATGCATGAGAAGGTCAAGTAGAAGCTACAACAAAGCAATGCCAGATACAAGCAAAGGGAGGGTCTATGGAGAAGAAAAAAGGTTTTTGAGGAAGGTGAATTGGTAATGGCCNATGCAAGTGAGTTTACAAAGGGCATATAGAAAATGCATGAGAAGGTCAAGTAGAAGCTACAACAAAGCAATGCCAGATACAAGCAAAGGGAGGGTCTATGGAGAAGAAAAAAGGTTTTTGAGGAAGGTGAATTGGTAATGGCCCATTTGAAGAAAGAAATGTTCCCAGAGGTACATATAGTAAACTCAAATACAATAAAATTGGACCATGTCAAGTCTTGAGGAACATTTCATATAACTCCTATAAATTGGATTTACCTGAGAATTTTGGCATTTCCCTGATATTTAATTTTGTTGACTTGTACAAGTTTCACAAAAGAGAAAAGGATGGTGAATTGGATACCATGAACACATGGAAAAATCAACTGCCAATGAAATCAATTGAGGAAGTGGAACAAATATTGACAAAGAGGGTTTGTAGAAGGACTAAAAACAAAGAGTATTTTGAGTATCTAGTCAAATGGAAGAACTGAAGTTCTGAAGTGTTGGACAACTGAGAGGGGGGGGTGAATCAGTTGTTGTTTTGCTTAAACAATTATACCCATTCAAACTCTTTACAAAACACTCAATGAAAATCACAATAATACAGCAATAGAATATTCAACATCATTAACACACATGAAATATACAGAGACANTCTAGCACCAACTGGATGGAGGAACCAACTTCCAGTCACACAGGCACCAACATGTATAACAAAGAACAACAGTTCTCCCTTGCACCACCCTGCCACCCTGGTTTTTTTGGCTGCAACCAAATGGAAGTTACAACTCCCTGTGTTCAAGCACCCACTTGAAACTCTGAGGACACCAATCCTCCCTAGCACCTCCCAACCACCCTGAAATATAAAACTTTGTTACCGAAACTTATCGCAGTGATACAGTGTTTATCTATAGCTTTCCAGTCTCATCATTGTACTGTTGCACTGATATGCTCTGGCTGCATTAGTGTCTTCCTGCTCATATTCTTCTTTGAGATTTTTGTTATTCTGCTCTGTCTTTGCACACAATCTTTTCTCTTTCAATTGTTGCACACAGTCTGCTTTACCCGCATGAATCACTCTCAATAGCAGCACTGATCTCTTCTTTGTTCTGTGTTTTAATAGTCTCTGTGCACCTTTTGCATTCTTCATGCGCTATGCCATAGCATACTCTTCACTACATCATTGTTCTCCCTACAGGTCGTTCACTGCAGCTTTTTCATCACTTCTTCTAGGCTCAACCATATAATTCCTTCACATCACTATGTTGCATCCATTTCCTCGTCAAGTCATCTCATGATCATCATAGCCACTCTTCACCTCACTGGCGGTTAGCTTCATGCATTCATCATCACTGGTCATTATGATGAGATTCTTTGGCTTCACTGGCTGTAACAGTCTTTGACGCTTTTCCATCTGTCAATCACTTTTATGATGAGTCTACACTCCACCAGCAGTTACCTCAAGACTCTTTAGCTCCTCTGAAAGTCACCCTACAGCTCCTCGAATTCTCTGACAGATACTGAGAAAATCTGCGCGCGTTCATCCCTTGGCGCCTTTTCCTTCTCTGAGAAATATTGCATAGTGGGTGCTAGCTCTTCTGGCTAAGCCCCTTCCTATCACATGACCACTAGCGGTGACCAAGCACCTATTCAAAATTCATTTCACGATTTCACGTATCACGATGTTCTGCTGCGAGTTGCCTTGAATCTCCCAACTTGCGATCTTCAAAATGAAGCTTAGCAACGCTAGCTCCTTCCTATATTTTCTTTCCAAGTGACCTCCATCGGTGACCAAACGCCTATTCAGAAGGTGCTTCACGACTCGTGACTTCGGGGATATTGGTATGAGGCTTCTCGACTCTCCCAAGTTGTGATATCCGAAATGGAGCTTAGCTGGACTAGCTCCTTCCTCTCACATGACCATGAGCTGTGACCAAGTGCTTATTCAAAGGTCTCTTAGTATCAAATAAACGGTCGAGATCTCACCCTCTGATCGACGGCTGCGATCAATATCGTGACTTCGCGTGTCGGGTGTTTGAGAGTGAGCCAACTCTGACTCTTCCAACTCCCGATATTCGAAATAGAGCTTAAATTCTAGCTCCTTCCTCTCATATGACCACCAGTTGTGACCAAGCGCTTATCCAGAAGGCGCTTCGCGACTCGCAACTTCAGGGATCTTGGTATGAGGTGTCTCAACTCTCCCAAGTCGTGATCTCCAAAATGGAGCTTAGCTGGACTAAAGACCAAAACCTGCGAGTGATTGGTAAACTCATCACCGCCAGAGTTAATGGATGCACGGGAGGTTGTTAGACTATGTCGCAAGTCCCGAAGGAGGTGCTGACCACCAAGTCAACATGAAGATGCATCATGGATTTCTAAAGAAGAGTTTGACCACTTTGCGATTACACCCACATGAGCTCGAAACTCATGTTTTTCTTACCAAGGGTGGTTGATGCAGGAGCATCCTTGGTCTCAGGAAATCAACATCAACCAAATTAGTTAGATTTTGTTTTTTATATAACATAAGTATCAATCTTTGCTACATAATACATGCTATAGAAGTTTTTATGGAAGATATGATGTGAAACTTTCTACAGAAGATATGTTATGGAAAGTTTGCTACATAAGACATTGTTGTGAAATCCTTTGTTGCGGAACCATTCCACATGGGATGAGACGGTTTAGAACAATCCAAAAGGAAGGTGAGTTTTCAATGAAATACGAAGGGACACGTGAGGAAGTGGAATAGCCAAAACTATTTTGTCTTCCAATGGAAATGAAGCGAAGGATGGATTTTTAAGAAGGGGTTGTGCGAAGAAGAGGGGATTCAATTGGGTTCAGCGAGTTGATTTTCAAAGGCCAGTTTATAAATTTAAGAAATGAAGGTTATTAAATATCTAGACAACATAACCGAAGGGCATGACTTAAGAACAAGATATTAAGAGGAAGTGAACACCATCAGGTTGTTTTCATAGCGTCGGAGCAGAGGAATCCGCCTAGATCACTAGCGCGGAAGAAAAACGAATCCAGATTCCATAACATTGCACTCGGATTATAAAAAAAACAAAAGGATTTCAATCCTCAAACTATAAGAGATGATGAATAAGAAAATCCATGTTTGATTAATAAAATCTGCAATTCCAGTTATGTGGTTGTTGCCTCTTGTCTGAATTAATTCACTGTCAATTCCTCATTGTATCATTTTTTAGTTTAATTTCTACGAAAATTAGAATATTGATAGTTGTGTACTCTAAAAGGAAGAAAACATGGTTTTGTAGTTGAGTTGGGATACAGGATTGAGTGTACCTACATCAGGATCCATGACAAATCATTAGGATATGACAAGGATGCGACATCATCATCATGTGCCACATGGACCATTCATGGAGGGTACATTTGTCTTCCTAGAAGATTATTCTCACACATGGGTGGTTAGAGGTGGTTATGAGCGCATTTTTTAGGGTGGCCAACTTAGGGGAAGCTATATTTTGACAAAGTGCCCAGAATCTCACCATGTCAATGCCATTAGATCCAGAATGACCACGAGATATACAAAATGGTGTCATAATATAAAATTAGGAAAAAAAATTGGCTTAGTTATGATGCCACCGAAATTTGTCTTAAGAAAATTATCATTGCATTTTGACCACTCAACATCCCATTTCTTGGGGCCACATGTGTGGGTCGTTAGAGCATATTATGGAGTTATCCTCTTCTCTTTGACTAGTCCACTCAAATGTGGAGTTGGTTGAGTTGGTTATTTCATGATATATTATTTTATTGGCTTGGAGTGGTTTTAGACCATGGCTTGAGGGTGCCTCTTGTTTAGGCTCATGGTTTTTTTTGTGCACATTATATTGGCACGTGGTATTGTAATAGCACATCGTTTCCTACCCATGGTTTGAGTGAGGTTCTTTATCTATATAAGGAGGGTGCTTCTCACATTTGTAACTAGAATTGGAGAATATGAGAAATTACTTGGCTTATTTTTATTGGTGTTATTGGTTCCTCTTAGTATTTTTCTTGAGAATTTACTTGTGCAGAGTCTAGCAAGAGTATTTCCATGCAATAGGTGGAGGTGGATGAAGAATCTAGATCTAGGGTATTGAGTCTAGCAAATCTTAATTTGATTTCTAACTTTTACCTTAGGATAACATAGAGACTACTTTTTGCTACTTGAAGAGTTGGTCACACACTCCTTTCACCACTTAGATCTTGGAGCATCCAGTGTCTCTTAGGGGAATTTGTTGGGTACACCTTAAGATTGCCTAGAATCCCAAGGCTTGATGTAAGGATAAAATCTCCAGAAGTACTAGGATGACTCCATATCCCAATAAAGGTTAGGAACTGGTCTTTCATCTTCTTTCTCTCTCAAAATTTAAAATTTAACATTTTTTTCTTTACTTNATTGCCTAGAATCCCAAGGCTTGATGTAAGGATAAAATCTCCAGAAGTACTAGGATGACTCCATATCCCAATAAAGGTTAGGAACTGGTCTTTCATCTTCTTTCTCTCTCAAAATTTAAAATTTAACATTTTTTTCTTTACTTTGTTTTAAAGCAATATAGGGTTTAATTTTATCATATCCTTGGATCTAGATTGTTTCTTTCGAGTCTTGAACCAAATGTTAGATCTAGATTAGGCTTGAATTTTATTTTGGCAAATCATCTTGTTTATTTGATGCCTAATCATTTGGATGATTGCACATATGTTAGATCTAGTGTTTAATTTTTTCAAAGTTTTGAATGGTTCTAACCTATCACTGTGAATAAACTCTAATGTGCTTGATCTATATATTTACTTGAGTTTATGTCATTTCAATTGATGTTGGAAAACACATGGCATAAGGGTTATTTGAGCTTTCTTTCATTAATAAGGGTTTCAATGATTTGGCATAAATCCTCACATCTTGGAAACATTTGGCAATTTTTGTGGTTATAAGACTTCAATCTAACAAATTGATGCATCTTATGATGGAATGACTTGGCACATAAGCTAGATGTATCACATGTGTTGATCTCTTTTATGACTTAAAATATGTGGTAAGGGGTTTCATAATGCTTGGTTAATCTCTCTTTGATACAAGGTTAAAGGGGTATGGTATCGAGTTCACTTTGCTAATAAATATGTGCTTGGAAACACACTCTTAAAATCAACCTTTTATTGGATGTTTAAGACGCATTAAGGTTGGATGGCCATCTTACTCATTGTTGGTGCATACACTTACAACACCTAAATCACATAAAAAAAACTCAAATATCACATTGATCTTTGAAGCACTTTGATATCTTTCTAAAGTCAGATTGTTAATATTGCATATGTGTTGATATACTCTGGTTTTACTTGCTAGTATAACTCTAGTTTAATGATGAAATGATGGTCTTGGTTCACATAATTATTGATCTCGTCACATGTTAATGATTGGTGGTTGAATGAGCAACTTGAGTTGTCTTTTGTTATTATGAATACTCTCTTATTTCCGATATACATCTTGTTGTCCTAAGATTAATTTATAACAACATTAAGTCCAAAGATAATTCACCTAATAGTTGGCACTTAATTTCACATTTAGTCATGCTCTAAAATCAATTACATGGTATGGTGATGATCCTTCATAAGGCTAGTGGTTTCATGACATTCCACATGATCTTTGCATGCTTTTGATGAATGAATTTTCAGCTATATCTTGTTGTCCTAGATATCTCATCTAATCATTAGTACTTAATCCATGATGAACATGTTTTGAAAATCTGAAAGTGAATGGTGGATAAATATCTTGAATCTAGTTCTATCTTTAAGTTACCATCACTTAACATTGAACGTTGTGAACATGATGGAATGGTTTAAATCTCTTCAAGTTTCATGTCATGTTCCATCACTCATAATTTGAATCTTGAGGATGTCATTCTTTGTTTCATTGGATATAATTATTTTGTATGGTTGGAAGTGAATGGAAATATTGTTCATGCTCTAGCATTTCTACAAATGATCTAAGCAATTGTTAATGGTTTATCCCCTTTGGATTTATTGGTTACATGATGAGCAAGATTAATTTATTCATTTCCCATAATATAAGAACATTTGTCTAATTTTCACATCACTTAAATCTTGTTCCGTCTAGTGATTTGATAAACAATTTGCTTGTTTAGCTTGTCTTAAACCTTGAGAGTGAGTTAGGTAAGAATCACTAGTTTCCTTTGTCAATTATAAGTTAGGAAAACTCCCCCTTTCAATACAATGATCTAACTTGGATAGACCATTAGGGACACCCACCTTAGGTTAGAAAAATTCATTTTCTTAGCCTAGAAGTGAGAAGCAAGGTTATTAATGTGACAGTGGGTGGATTTCCTGGTAGCTTCCATTAGGCTCTCCCATTGGGTTAGGATTTTCCCCTTAGGAGATAGTTTGAATAGTAACACACTACCACCAGCCAAAGAAAATAGTTGGTATTTTGGAGGGAATATGGGTTAACTCCATCCATGGCTATGCTAAATTGAAGGCTTCATACTTCATCCTTGAATTTATCAATCCATGTATCCTCTACATGCTTCATCGTTACTGAATCAACTGGGATCCGCATAGCTCCCAATTTACTTATGTGTGAGGCATGTCACCCTTGCGATAATAGATCCTTTGAATCATAGGGATTATAGGCATGTTCTTCAATATCTTATGTGGAGGACCATGTCCCTTACCGTTTTTTATTTCTAATACTGACATGTCCACATTATAGACATATCTCTTTGTATGCATATTTACCTATGTAAGAATACAATCAATATTGGACATGTGTTATATGATATGTACTCAACATCCAACCTTTTCAACAATTGTTTTCCCTCTTCACAATCGTCGAGGTGGATACTATCACTTCAAAGTACCTTATCTTCTAATAACATACAATAAGCAAGAAATATAAATGTACATTTTCATTAAGCATGCATAAAACCCCTTTTCATTATTGGTTGTATGACAAGATTCGTTAAAATATAGGGGACTCAATGTTTAGTTACCTTAGTAGTGCCAAGAAACACGCCTTTGAATACCATACATCACTTTCAAGTTATACAATAATGTTGTTGTCCCTAATGGGGTAAACCTTGACCCATGTCCAAAGAGGGGTAGAAACAGATTTTAGTCTTTTGAAGAAGGTGTCGAAGATATGAGAATCATCCCTTAGTTTATGTTGTTGTAATCAATTTAATGACATTCCCTCCAAGGCATGGGTATCCCATAAGAAATCATTCATACCAACCTTTGCATCATTGTTTCTATCCCAAACATGTGAAGAACTAGTGCTCTTGTAGACATTATGAATTGGTGACTTGAGACATAGTGGGAATTGAATAGGTGGTAGATTCAACCATGCTTGGTATGATTCCTATTCAAGTTTTTCTCGTTTAGAAATCTTCTCTTGAGTTAATATCTTATTAGGGTGCAACGATCGATGGTAGACATGTCACTCATTGTCCAAATCTTGATTGTAAAAATATTGAACATTAAATCAATGATATTAGTAAACGTAATAGTATGTTCACACATTAGAGCAAACCTTTATTAGAAGCATGGAATTTCTTTCCCAATACACATAAAACCAACCACTTTATAAATCAAAAGTTAACTTAAACAATAAATTTACATTAATTCCATTGAAAATCCAAAAATACAACTCAATGACCTTTTTCTTATGCCCCAATGGGACATGTAAAGGCAGTCCCAATGCAAGTTACCTTTGATGAGCAGTTGGTGGTCTATGAAAGTTATAGTTTATTTACAACTTGTCAAAAAGAGACATTCTACATATTGCATGCACAACAATAAATATGGATGTCTTCCTTTCCATCAAGAACTCTTTTTCACTAGAGTGTTGGTCAAAGGAACAATTTGCATTGAACAATGATCACCTACAATTATTTATGAACCATGTAAGATTCTTTGGAAGCATAGTCATTTATGCACATACTATACATGGAAATGTTATGTTTGTATTTAAAAATACCCAACTAATCGGATTGACTATAAATAGGACCTCAAAATGGCATAAGTGTTATTGATCGTTTGAGATCAATGAACACATGTGAAAGGATAAACAACCCAATATTTATAGCATTTATTTTTAGACTTGGAGATCTTGTAATTATTACCACAAAACGAAAATTTGATCCCAACATCAAGCACAGGTAAGGAAGATGGCCAAGAGCCATACAAAGCGTTATTGTAATAGGTTTGGTATTTACTTTGCAAATAGATAGGAAGAGAGAATTCATCACTACCCTCCAACAATTGAACCAACCTTGGTGTGTGCTTGGACATTGTTGTTCTTAGTGTGTACAACCTTTTAGATCTCCTAGTGGAGATATTTTGGGTAGTATTGATATCGTACTTCCGCTCACTAGAACTCTTTGGTTGATCCAACAGAAGAAGACAAGTTGGTTAATTTCAAACAAAACACTATTGATTTAGCTTTCAACTTAAAAAAAAGAGCATATGGAAGTCTTCCTATATGTCTTCTCTACATTGTAAGATCAAGAAAATATGCATAAACATAATACCAATATCTATTACTATCTAAACTCTATGAAAAGCATCAAAATAACAAACGGATCTAAAATAATCAAGATATAGGACCAAAATATTTACATGGTAAAACCCCAAGGTGGGGAAACATCCACATAATCAAGGCATTTTTTTATTCAACAAAACTCTCCCAATACAATAGCAAGAGAACACTAAAGTATGGAGTTCAAATGAGATCGATACAATCACTCAAGCACATTATTGAACCTCAAATACTTATCTTTATAGGTTAGAGGGATAGGAGAAAAAATCTTGTGATGAATGTGGGATAAACTCATTTAGATAGTGAGTTGATAAATAATGTGCCCATAATATGAGATATTTAGGATTCTCACATAGCCTAATGATGCCTCATTGTGTATATAAATGTTCATCATAATGATAGGTTGTACAACCATAAATATGGTCATTAGACAATCATTACACAAAATATAGAATCCCCTTCAATGTTGATTAAAGGGATGAAACACATTTGGAGGAAGATGTCATTATGATTGACATCCCCCCTTGATAACAACTTCCCACATCCCCAATAAGTTGTGAAGATGAAGAAATTTCACCTCTTATTAAAATTCTTCTTAAGCAGTTAAGTGTGTATAGTATTCTTTAATTTGAGTCTATTAAAAACAATAATTGCATGCATAAGGATTACTGAAAGAAATACATCCATGGTATACACAAGATTTATCCTGGGAAAACCTCGTGGGGTAGAAAACCCAGCAAAGCTTCTTCAATATATATTCTTCAACAAGAACAATGTCTATCTCAAGAGAGATCTCACCAAAACAGAAGATTTACCAAAAACCCTAACCAGAATATAGTAGTGCACCACTAGACCAAGATAGTCCTTCACCAAATAACCAAAACCCTTCCTCTATAACTGCATCACTCTCTCAGACTTGCGCACTTGTGTGAGAGAGCTTGTTGTGTGTCTCCACCAAATGAGGCTCCTAGCCTCTTATAAATACAAGTTGTCCCCCTATAGAAATTAGGTCAGGCCTTACATGTCCACTTTATCTTTCTATTTTAAATTTGACTTGTCAAGGCACAATAGGGTCAACTTAAAAAATATAATATAATGTTATTCTTAAGGGTTTTGTATTGGTCAAATAAAATATGAATATAATAATAATATCTTTTGAAGCTACTCAAACTTCAACACTCCCTCTTAGCAAGGAAGGTATTCTTTTGGCACGATCATCACAATTGCTTCTATCTTCTGTACACTTAACCATTGACATGAATCTATATTGAAGAAGTTTTGTAACCATGTCAGCATCGAGGGTCTCATCATCCATCTGGGATTTATGTCATCACGGGGCTTTCACTCGCCAACTCACATAGAATCTGGCATCTAGTTCCACAATGAAATAGTAACCTTTGGTTGGCACACTGTTATGGGATTAATCGGTAAATGCAGACATAAACAGATCTCCCTAGATCCACCTAGATCTAGAACAAAACAGAACATAATATCATAATTTCCCTAAGTTCTAACTATTGAGTCTACTAGTTAACAAGAGATAGATAGCATACCATTTAAATGTCGTTTCCTCTTGCCATTGCCATCCTAGCTCCACTCTGGTGCTCCTTTGATATTGGATCTACAAGGGAACACAATCTAACCAAGGTGAAAGCAATACAATGAACTCAACAAGAACCTATGTATGTGATCAAGGAATCATACAATAAAACAAGACAAGTTTTATGGGAAAGAAACATATTGTTGTATCATATTAAAATGAAACTGGATATTACAACCAAAGCCTTGATGGCATAAGGTCCCCTCTCGATGGCCCTTTTCTCCAACACACGCACTTGATCCAACCTTGAATGAAGAAGATCCACAATGACTTGATTAACAGAAATGCGGCTCTCAAGCATGATCTGAAGTAAAACTCTCCATCCAATTCTTAGCCTATTCAACCTTAGCCTTTTCCATGAGAGATCCCTCTTTATATAGGGTGAAAGAGAGATGGGTGAGGGGATTAGGATGATCCCACCAAATCAAAGAAGCAAGTAAGATCCAAACCGTTCGGAGGCCACCTCATCTTCTAGAAGATCCCCTTCTAGAACACTCGTGAAACTTGACCTTTTCTTAGCTTTTGGCATCGTCGCACCCTAGGTACAGTGCAGCCTATGGAGACATTGCAGTCAATCTTTAGAGAAGGAGGTGACAATCAGGCATCGTCTCACCCTGTGTATAGTGCAGCCTGCAACGACCTCTCTTAATAGGGTTTTTGAGAAGACAAAGCCAATCACTTTCCTCATGGAGAAAGACTCTTTTTTGGAAACATGAACACATGTTGTCAATGGATCACTGAGGTGACCAAAATAATGTGTAATAGAATGCCCCCCAAAGTATGAAGCTAAAACTCATGACAGCTGAAATACTTTGCAAAATGTGTGTGTCGGAAACAAGGAGCGCATCGATCGGGAACTTGCAAACAGTCAAGCATCAGTATGATAATATACCATCGTCTGAGGTAGGCATTACCATACTCAGTTTGAAATGTCAAGTGAGTCATGGACACTAAATATACATTGGGGATCCATGTCAATGTGAATCGTAATAGCCACCAGGAATACATTGTGGATCTATGCGCTAAAAGGATTCAAATTCGGACATATCAACGAGACATACAAAGTGGATCTATGTGTCAATACAAATCATGAATACTCCGTCGCAACCTGGACCATAATGGTGTGATCCAGAGTCTTCATTTCCATCATCCCTAAGTACGAATCTAGCCATGTGATTACAAGTGTTGAAGTCAAACATGGTAGAAACCACTTGATTACCGGTCAATGATGAGAATCATTAACAAGTGTGAGGGAAATCACCATTGATGTCAATGACTCCCAAGGTACCCTAGTACAATCCAATGAATGTGAATAAATGAGTTGAATTCGAACACTTGATGGAATCTTCCAATCAAGGGTAAATGATGTGAACCCACTGTTGAAAGCGAAGGAACCTGCCATATTGAGGCATGCAGGCTCCAAGGTACTGAATGATTTCTAAGTCTTGTTCCTAGATAATGAGTTGAAGTCGATAGGAAAAGACTCGGCATAGGAGGGCCTTGATGTATCCCCCATCAATGACATGAAATAAGTAAAAGATTTGAAGTAGATCAAAATACGAAGTGATTTGGAACTGACACAGGGAAGGTCGACATGGTATAAAATTCATAAGTGCATATGGATGACTCGATAGAAGGCTTGTTGAGGTTGGACTTCTCTTGAACATATGAACGACACGACAATGGTCTTGGCAACATTGACTCAAGGAGGACCCAACATATGAACTTGTGTATGGTCAAATGAGAGATGAATGGATTTCCCAACTTGGATACAATGATGAAGGGGGGTGTCATGTTCAAGAGTAACTATTACTGCCACCAACACAGATACATAGACATATTTCTTTCCCAATTTTTCCCCCACCATTTCTGGCAGGTACCTCTTTATTTTTACGCAAGCTTGAGGAGGATAACCTATGCTTGTTGATGTAAGTTCATCTTTCAGATGGGTCCCTCGGAGTATGTTTAATGAACCCTAAGAAGGAGTGGTTCGATCCCATTATGGGTCTTTCAATGTTTCTTTAACGAGTCCAAAGCGAGAAAACTCAAGGGTTTTTCATGTTTAGAGAGTCTGAAAAACACTTAAAGAAATCTCCACAAGGTCATTTTTCATAATTAAATCTGACGAGACCGAAAAAGTGATAACCTACCACTCATCAGATGTTCCCTTCAAATACTTTTACGAGTGTGAAAAGAACAAGGTCGCTCGACAATATTTTCATGTTTAGAGAGACTGAAAAGAGATTAAAGGGAACTCCAGGGGGTTCCTTTTTCATATAACCTTTACGAGTCCAAAAAAGTGATAAAAGTATACTTGGTTACATTCTCATTGATTTACGAGCACGAGAAAGAACAAAAACTAAGCTCAGAGTTTTTCCTGAAAAACCCTAAAAGGATCTGTACATGCGACAAATGTATAAAAACAAACCAAAAAACGGACCCTTGTTTCAACGTTTCACTCCTAGACTTTTTATCTGCAAAAATCAACCGTTTGAAAAGTTGTTAGGACTTTAGGGTTTGGATGAAATATAAAAAATAATAAAATATTCAAATGAATAGTAATAAAAACAATAAAATGAATAAAAACTCACATTTAACTATTTCATTTGTAATTTCACCCAAGCCTTTGCTCCAAACCCTCTTTTTACCTTGGTTTTCAACTACGGAGTGCTCGACTGATCATTCGACGGATCGTCTCCACAGAAAAGGTAATCTTCATTTCCTTCATCATTCCATGAATTACAATTTGATTTTTATTAGTTAGAAATAGACTTTTGGGTTGATTTTTTAGGGGTACCCATGCGTGAAGGTCGACGCAGGCACCCTATATCGGGGCCTGCGACAATATAGGATCGCCGCAGACTTCCCTATAGCCATTATGTGATGACGTTGCACTGTGCAAATTCCCAGGCC
The DNA here is from genome assembly GCA_010110895.2 of Picea sitchensis. Classification (NCBI taxonomy): domain Eukaryota; kingdom Viridiplantae; phylum Streptophyta; class Pinopsida; order Pinales; family Pinaceae; genus Picea; species Picea sitchensis. The sequence goes on along the minus strand of SNQJ01S0047480.1, from coordinate 28,638 downwards.
TGCGACGTCCACAGCCCAAAAGTTTTTAAAGATAAATTTGCCAAGAAAAATTTTCCAAGGAAGAATATTGTGATGCTAATCTCTCTTTATTGTTCCATGGCAGGTTTTCCACAGTAAAAATGTTGGAATGGCACGAGAGAGAGAACGAGGAGGTATACTACTTCATCGGGAATGACTCGGGAACAGTGATGGCCCTCCGGCAGTGTGGGTTGTTTAAATTCTTCAAGATCCAGGGTTTGAGGGCCCAACTGAGATTACTCGAGTACATAGTTCACATGTGGGATGTGAACGAGCAGGGATTCCATGTGGGTGCTCACACTCTTACAATAGATATTGAGTATATCTACTTCTTAACCGAACTATCTTGCCATGGATCCTGAGAAATACTTATAGGTAGCAAGGGTGGTGGTGAGCCTATGAACCACTACATCAGTGAACATTGTGTACTAGATACCTAGAAGCATAGCGGTAAATTCATTATTAGAGATGTCTGAGACTTGCCTCTACGGACCATCCTCTATACCATCACACGCATGGCAGGGAGTGCAGCTCCCCATATGGCTCTTTAGAGTTATTTTCAGTATGCACTGGAGTTTACGGAGCCCCGAGTTTTCAACTAGTGTGAAGGGGTTCTCAAAAGTATGAAAAAACAACTGACCAAGTGCGGAAGTGGCGGGTTGAAATAGTTCAAGTATGCTTCTATTTTGGTATCCTTCTTCCTAGAGAGGGTCCCAGTTTTGCGTTTACAAGCAGAGTGGGGTATACCTTCCCCACAAGATCCGAGAATGAAGAGGTGGGTCGACCTCATGGCAAGACATGCAGATGGTCCCATCGTTAGATATAACGGTGTCTTCTTTGACTGGTTGAGGACTCAAATGCTCATGGTTGATGACTATGCATATGTCGGGCTAGACTTCTGTGGATATCCGGACCTAGGTCTTCTTGAAGGTTCCCAATGGGGGGACATAGGTAAGAAGTATATTTTGTTTATATCATGTTTTTTTTATTTTTTAAGATATAAAATGTTTTTTATGTTGTTTATCCGATGACTAATCAAACGCTCTTTGATTATGCAGATGTGGGACCTTATCGTCCTCCAGGTTCATCCCCTATCCAGAGGTGAGGGGAGAGAGGTGACTAGCAGGTGTAGTTATTGTTGACTTCAAGACTCTAGAACAACATCTGGAGGGACTCACGATGAATATCCCAAATGTCTCTATCAATGATATCCCGAGGCATTACCAGCGCCACACAGTGGGTGTGTCTGCTTCCATCGGTTGACTGCTCTGTAGAGTAGCATGGGCAGTCGCATGTTATAGCGAGCAACATCTTTGATGCTCTATTGTATATGAAGCCATGTGCTTCACATTTTTTATATTTTGGTCTTCGGACAAAAACACTTTTTTGTAAACTTTTATCGTTATATATATATATGGGGCTTCTATCGACTTACTTGTATGTACAAAGTGTGATTGGATTTTATAAATGTCTCAAATGTCTATCTAACACATAATTATCCAATGCATTTGTTAATGTATTTAGACATCTAGGAATGTGTTGATATTCAATGTAATCAAAATGACGTTCCAAGAGGCGAATTCGTAAATATACCCTTAACAATGTAGGACTTCGGATAGAATACACATTACTCAACTGTAGGACCACTAACAGTGAATCCAGTCTTACAACAAGTTAACGGATTCCAAGTGAAACAACGTCAATCAATAATATGATGACTTCATTGTATTCCACGAAATTGTTAGTTGCACGACCAAGGAAAACACTTTGTCGAATAATCAATTCATCTGTAGGTGCATAGATTACCCAAGCAACAGACGCTAAGTTTTGAGTACTACGACTAGCGCCATCAGTGAAGCCAAGGTAGGGTAGTGAAGACATCAACATCTAAAAACCAAGCACAATGCAAGGTAAGCAGCTAAAGGTTGAAACCAAACAACGAAAAAGCACACAACAGTATGATACACTAAAATACAAGCACTCATGCGAAAATGAATTAAGCATAGTACTTCTTCAAGTAAAGCCCATTTTTGGGTTCACTCAAAGGGATTCCATCATAATCAACTAGCTCGTAATCTCCCTTCTCCAACATTCGTTTGACAATATAAGGACCCCGCCACATGGGCTCGAATTTACCGGCCCCTAGCAAATCACGATCTTGCTCTTAAAGAAGAACTAGATCACCTTCAGAAAAAACATGTGGCTTGACATGCTTGTCATATTGGGCTTTGACACTTTTCTTCTGAGTTTCAATAACTAAGATGGCATCGCGACGGGTTTCGTCCAATTGCAACAAATACAAAATATGTTCCTCTTCAACAGAGGTGTTAGGGAGAAGTTCGATGGCTAGTTTCAAAGATGGTATCTCACATTCAATCAAAAAAATTGCTTCGATACCATAGACTAGCTGGAAAGGTGTGAATCCCGTGGCAGACTTAACAGATGTTCGATAGGCCCATAATGCTGAGAACAATATCGTGTGCCAATTTGTCTTATGAATTCCTATCATTCGTCGAAGCATAGTAGTGAGAACTTTGTTAATTGCTTCAATCTGGCCATTGGCCTGTAGATAATAGGGGGTTGAGTTTTCATGGTGAAGACCCAGCTTTTCAGCAAGTTCAGACATCATAAAATTTCAAAAATGACTACCATGATCAGTAACGATGGCTTGAGGGACACCAAATATAGTAATGATATGATTGAATATGAACAATGTTGCAGTTTTCCCAGTGTTATCAAATGTAGGCATCGCCTCGCCCCATTTAGTGAAATAGTCCACAGCTACAATGATGTATCCATGCCCCCCGGCCGAGTGAGGGTTACATGTCATGAAGTCAATGCCCCATTTGGAAAATGGACCAATGGAAACTACATGGTGGAGAGGAGCAGGGTGAGATCGGATCTTGTTGTTATAAGTTTGGCAAACGTGGCATTTCTTGACAGCAGTAATGCAATCCTTAAACAATGAAGGCCAAAAATAACCAACTCGCAAGATCTTTTGGACAGTGGCATACCCAGACATATGACCGCCACATGATCTAGAGTGACAGTCATTCAAAGCTTTCTTAGCTTCATCGTAGGTGAGACATCATCGAAAAATGGAATCAATACCACGGTGGTAAAGGGCATCACCAAGGATGATGTATTGACGGGCTTGATACCGTATACGATGACGATCTCTGCTAGAGAGATCGGTCCGAAAAGTTTGAGTCTAGAGATAGATGATAATATATCTATATCATACGTCATTGGAACTGATCAGAAAAAGGGATTCGTTAGGTAAGGAATCCTCTGCCACATTTTTTGTCTAGTGGAGGGAAGGTCACATATCAATTCGGCAAAAACCAAAGACTTGTTTGACTTAGCACATTCAAACTCTAAGTCAAACTCCTGGAGAATCACTATCCATTTAAAGTACTTGCCCCCAGCAATTATAGAGTAAGGATATGTTGCATGGGGTTTCTATTGGAAATAATTGTGGCTCTGTGTAATAAGATGTAGTGACAAAAATGTTGAACAGCTGCCAAGGCCAGTTTCTCCACATGTAGGTATTTGATTTCGGTAGTCATGAGACTTTGACTCAAATAATATATCACATGTTCATCATGTGAATAATCCTCTTGGACTAAGACCATAGCAATGGTAGAGTCTGAAGTAGCTAAGTACACGAAATAATCTTGGCTATAGTCAGGGGGAAACAGTAATGGTGTACAGGTTAAGCAAAGTTTCAAAGCCTCAAAAGTTTTGTTTGTAGTATCATCCCATACAAACTTGTAACCTTTCTTGAGGAGTTCAGTGAATCCTTTCATTAATTCAGCGTAATTGGGAATGAATCGACATAAAAAGTTTGCCTTCCCTTGCAAACTTTGGAGCCGGTGTAGTGTGGAAGGAGGAGGTAGATTAATAATATCCTCAACCTTCAAAGGGTCTACCCGAATCCCATGTATAGATGCAATGAAACCAATAAGTCAGTCGGATTCCACACACAAAAACACATTTGTGTGGATTCAAATGTAAGCGATAATAACGACAGCATACAAAAATGGCCCGTAAATGTGTCGGGTGATCTTGACAACGCATGAAATGCGTTGGTAGATCGTCTAGATAGGGTTGTACAATGTGTTTAATATCATGAAAAGTGTAAGGCATAGCGCACTGAAAATTCGTACCAGCATTTTTTAGACCAAAGGGTAATTTTCGGTAGGCAAAGGTTCCCCAAGGACAGATAAAAGTAGTCGTGTGTTGATCCGCTGGTAAAATATTAATTTGATTATATCCGGAGAAACCATCCATCAAGGAGAATATTTCACTCCTGGCACAGTCGTCAACGATCTGGTCAATAAAAGGGGTCGGATAATTGTCCTTTGGACAAGCTTTATTGATATCCATATAATCTACACAAATGCAGATATGCCTTGTTTCTTATTTACCAGAACAATATTGGATAGCCAATCGGTCAAAGCCACGGGATATACAAAGCCAGCCTTAAGAAGTTTTTCAACATCAAGCTTGATAGCAGCAGCTTTACATGGATGGATGGGGCGAAGACTCTGTCGAACGGGTTTAGCATCCGGATATGTCTTAATCTCATGCACAATGATATCATGATCAATACCTAGCATTTATTCATAACTCCAGGCAAAAATGTCACGGAATTCTTGAAAAGGGGCTTTATAAGTGCAAACCTCATCCATAGAACAAGAGGCGTCGATCTGAACATTTTCTACGACTTTGGGTTTAATTGATATGTCAAGAGAGATGGTAGGTGAAATGTTACTCAAGTTCCCTTCATACAAAACATCGTGTGTTGATTCAGGAACTGAAGAGATAACAACAACGGTCGACGGAGTCGAAATCCGTTGGTAGCTCTCTATTGTATCACATTCTAGGAAGAGTATAGAACGATGATGTCCATCATCCCATGGAGTATCTTCGATATACATGACTGACATAATCATCTCGTCAGTAGGAAAGACCACGTGAAACGGATCCGTAGATGTATCATAGAGAGAAGGAGGAGAAAGAGTTGTCGATTGAATGGCTTGATAAGTGGATTCGACCGGACTTAAAGGCATGTGGTCATCATAACGAGGACAATCACCAGGGTTAGGTACTATCCATGGGTCATATGACTCAGGGGTTTCATGAACAGTGGTGGATATCATGTTAATCGAAGCGAAAAAAGGAGGAGGAATATCGGGTGGTGGGATTGGAAATGTACCCATCAAGGTTGAATCTTTTAAGAGACCCACGCCAACATTCCCATAACCAGGAGGTATCTTCGAGATAAAAGGAATGTTACTAGTACGAGAATCGGTATTAAAGAAGGCTAGTTGGTCGAGAGCAACGACCTTTCCTTGGTGCGGGAAATGTAACACATGGAAAAGGGTAGACACAACTGCACGCATGGAATCAATCCAGCTATGACCAAGTAGAAGGCTATAATCAAGAGGTTCATAGAATACCTCAACCTCTACATTGATCGATCTACCTTCCAACATAATAGACAACGAAGGAAGAACACCGTAAGGTTTAAAACCTATACCATTGAAGGCCTTAAGTGTTTTGTGTGACTCGGTGAGAGTAGCAGAGCCAATGGCTTTCCAAAAAGTAACAGACATGACGCAAGTCAAGGCTCCTTCATCAATAACAGTTCTACAGATATTCTTGTTTTCAACAACAACTTGGATCTAAAATTCTAACTGAGGAGGAAGCCTTGGAACATGCTCTTCCAAGTTAAAGTTGATCAAATTGGTGTCGATAGCATCAATTCCACCAATGGCCTTTAACAATTCCTTTCGTTGAGTGGGACAACTTTGAAGGACTTCAAGAGCTGACATCGCAGAGGGTGCTTGTGAAAGGTCTTCTACAATACTGTATTTTTGGGCAGCACGTGCATGAGGATTAAACGAAGACTTTCAAACAATGCCCTTGGGAGGAGGGCAAAGAACTGTATCGAGGCTCGGTCATTTGAGATGAAGAGGACCATTTGGAGGTGAAGTTGCAAGAGGAGGTTGAACCAATGAAGGTGGTATATCATCAACTTTCTCCTTCGATGAAGAGTAATCTTTGACTCAAGTTGCGACTACACCTTCGTTCTTTTTAGAGTCACCAGTACACATAAGGACATAAGATGAGGTAGAAGGAGAAGCTTGGTCATGAATGACTAGTTGGGCTTGTTGTTGAGAAGGAAACAGTTGTGACAAGATGGCAGGGGTAGGAGGCTTCCCAGTCCCTTGAAGGAACTTAGTAGCCTCGGCACGTCGTGGACAATCTTTCATATAATGGTCGTCACCACAAAAAAGACAAGGGTAACGAGGTTTACGTTTATCTTTTTCATTAGCAGACTGTGTTTTGGACTTTTCATATTGTCGATTATTATTTTTTTCCTCCTTATTCTTACCCTTCCCTTTATTTTTATTTTGGTTTTTCCCAGTAGGTGAGGATTGAACCGAATTGACTTTGGTAGTCTTACCGGAAGAAGGAGTAGGAGTAGGAGTATTTGGTACATTAGAATTATTAGATTTAGGATTGGTGTGACTCGCATGTGTGGACTAAGTATCAGCATGAAAGGTGCTAATCACACCATCAGCAACATGAGAAGTTGTTGGGGGTGTTGGGGTAGGATTCGTGGAAGGGCGAGGAGCATCAGGGATCAAGTTGTAAAGAGTTCCCGTTTGCGAATAAACGAGATCTAGGTACTGAGAATGACTAATCGCCTTCTCTTCGGTGATGACACTACTCATGGAAACATCACGAGCGATAGGACCAATGAGTGATTTGGTAAACCACTCAGCCAATAGTTGATTAGGAATCAGAACTTTGATTAAGCATCTTCTCCTCCTCCATTCATGAATGTGATCAAAAATGTGAGTGGAAGAAGACTGTTTAAAAGAGCTCAAAATTTTGGTTCTTGTCTCGTATCGAATTGGAAACTGGTAATGTGTTAAAAAATCCATGTCTAGGGTGTTAAATTCATTAAAGAATCCTCGTGGTAACTCGATGTACCATTTTGTTGCCGAACCCATGAGAGTTCGTTGGAAAAGCCGCAATCTTATGGAGTCATCCATCAACGAGTTGGACGAACATCAAAGATGGAAAGTCATGACATGGTTATTTGGGTCTTCTCCTGCTCGACCGTCAAACTTAGGAATCTCAGACGGTAACTTGGCCGGTATGACGGGCCAATAAGGAGAATGTAAAATAGGATCATTCAAAATCCTAGACAAATCGGGTAAATCCAAAGTGGCCAGAAAAGGAAACTATCAGTTCACTTAAGGAAACTGGTAGTTCTGAGGGGGAAGCCTTGTAGGTATACCAATAGGACCATAAGAAGTCTGTAGATAATTAGACAGTCCTAACATATTCGGTTGTGGAGTATTTTGAGGCAGGTAGCCCACAGGGTTGGGTTGATTAGGTAAGTTCCCTTGGAAAGGAACATTGGATTGAAAATTTTGACCCCAAGTAGGATTTAGAGAACTTGCATTAGGTTGGCCGATATTAGGGGGCACAAAAGAATTAACTTGAGGACGTTTCCCCCCAGACAGTTGGAGATCTCCTTGGAAAGAAAGACTCCAAGGTTGATATTGTAACACAGGTACATTTTGTCCATAAACTAGGTTATGGACTCCAACTTGAGGTTGCCCCCAAGTTGAGGTTGTCCCTCAATTTGAGGTTGTCCCCCAAATTAAGGTTTCCCCCCACCTTGAGGTTGACCTCCAACTGGAATCTGGAAACCAGAAGTGACAAAATGATTGTTGCCTCCAACTGGATTGGCGCCACTAGGGTCGGGACAATGAGATCCTCCTAACAAAGGTGGAGGAGGAACGTAAGGCCCTCTAGAGAGAACCTGGGAAGGTGTAGGAACAAACTGACTAGCAGGGTTATACCCAGGAGGAACAAAGAGGCCAGACCCTCCAGATGGATTTTGGGTAGGGATATCAATGGAAGTATTCAAAGCATTATACCCAGGGGGAAGTGACAGATTTGGTCTAAGCGAAAGTGGTGTTCCAATAGGACCTTGAGTGATAGCCACATTTCCGACGGAAACGATCGTAGCTTGTGGGACCATAGTAGAATGGGCCATTTGGAGAGGAAGAATCGAGTGAGAACCAACCAACAATTGGTCTGAAACTATGGTGATATTACTGGTTGTGCCAGTAAAATTATCTAAAGGTACCATATAGGTAACAGACATCTCAGGCACTTGCAATGTCATAGGTTGATTGAGACTTGCTCCTAGGTTGCCATAAAGATTGCGTACTGTCAAAGGAGTTGAACTAGGATAAAAAAAATCTTGGCAGTGTAAGTCAGGGTTATAAATGATTCACTTTGAAAAAGTGGATCGTCTACTCCATACCCTACATTAGGTCCAGTAGGTACTCCAGTACTCTCAACAACAACAATTTCTCATGATGAATTCATCCAAAGCAATTGTGTTTCTTGTCTAATACTCAATAACGGATTTGGGGGAAGTCGAAATGCCTCTAAGGAATTCTAAATTATTCAAAATCCTTCTAAAGAATGTGTGCTTCCAAATTCAGAAGCTACTTCGTTATTGACTACTCCCTCATGAGAGCCTTCTAGTGAGTTAGAAAGCAAAGGTTGGTAAGCTTCCAGATCTTCTGGGGGTAGCCCTTGCATCCTACGTGAACGATGAAGGCCGATGTTGGTTGAACCAAGTAAAGAACGAAAAAATTCTATCGCCAACTAGAGAAAACAAACAACACTCACTAATAAAATCTAGAAATCAAACCAAGCAAACAAACCTTCTTATTTCGAAGTCACTAGTTGGTGATGAAATCCAATGTCGCGAAATCAAGACAAGAAGGGGTTGGGATAAAGTGGGTGGAAAATTTACGTTGACGACCTGCTTAACAGACTTACACCCTGGTGCAAGCTCCCACACATAATCGTGGGTATACCCTCCAAGGAGCCCGTGTGATTTTGGCCAATGTCGATTCCAGGTACCGTGAAGACTTGCCCCTCCACAGTTACCTCGTGTAAAGACCCTAAAAAGATAGGCTACTAAGGTTACCAACTACAACAGTGATGCCTAGGGAAACAGTCAACAGTCCAATCCACGTGCAAAGGCAGGGTATCTAGCCCTAAATCAAATCGAGAGGATCCCACACATAATCATGGGTATACCTCTAAGTGACCCCCAATAATATGCGCAATCTCTACACCAAGACTAGCAAAGCACGGTGAGTAACTATGCCAGTCGTAATGCGACCTCGTGATTGACCCTTATGTTAGAAGGGCTTCCCAGGACAAAATGCAACAATCGGATTTGAACTCTCCCTATCACAAGACACTACAACATGTTTTGATGCTTTGGAGAGTGTGCCTTACAACCTATTCCAAAGCACCATCCTAGCTAATGTTGGTGGAAAGAATTCCTAGAAGATAAAAGTTGCTAATAAATTTTAAAGTTATGTTGTATTTTAATGGTTATTGTTTACTCAAAAAGGGAGATGAAAATGAAATTGGTCATGTTGTGACCTTGACCCAATAAAGTGCAAGAAGAGATGAATGCACAATATTTCAATTCAGTGAACTCTAATTACAGTAGGGAGAAGGTATTTTTCTTGAAGTGCAAAAGCTATGAATTGCAATTTCTTAATTTCAAATGAACACAATTCCAAACAATCATGAACTACAAAATTTTCCAACTATTCTACTTTAACAAATATTTCGAATATAAAAATTTTATTATGAAATATTACTAAAAAGAATAAATGAATTATGTTCTTCCTTTCCGAAACAAAATCAGACATGTAATGACGAAAGGAAAATGTCATCCAAAAAAATCAAGACATTCACAACACAATTCCCAAATCAAACTCTTAATGTAGACAAAAATGAACAAGACAAGAAAGCCTTTTGTCAAATGTAAACAAAAAATTTTCCTAATCAACAAACAATATGGAAAATAAAATGAATCCAAAACTTCACACAGACCAGAAACCCTTTGTCGAACCAGCACTCAGATCAAGATCCAGATATTATATCCTTGCGACAAAGATCAAAAGCAAAAACTTGCAAAATCATGAAGAAAGACTTTCAATCACTAAAAACCAATCACAAGAAAGCTTTAAACTCATGAATCAATCAAATACTGGTATCAGAAGTCCACCGCAGGCAACTAAGGCAAAACTGGGTGAAAAAAGACAAATTAACTCACTCCAACAAATCCTACAGGAATCGTCGCAGGCTAGTTGTAGGACATAGTGCAATGAGCTAAGGTCGTCCCAGGCTACCAATAGGACACAGTGTGACGACGTCGCACTGGATTGGACAAGTAGGATGTGACATCTGAGGGTCGTCATAGGCTGCCAATATGGTACAGTGCGGCGATCTCTGTAAATGAGGGAAAAAATGGAAGAAAGAAAAAAATCTAACTGGACTTTCAGACCCAGGGAGTCCAGATGGATCCCCCACAGACTCAGAGAATGAATTTAATCAAAGGAAGGTAGGCCAAAAGAAAATGGGAAGCAAAAAATCAAAAGGAAGTCGTATCCCCAGTACGGTCACTAATTTTATTATGGGATTAATCAGTAAATGCGAACATAAATATATCTCCCTAGATCCACCTAGATCTAGAACAAAACAGAATAGAATATGATACTTTCCCTAAGTTCTAACTATTGAGTCAACTAGTTAACAAGAGATAGACAACATACCGTTTAATTATCGTTTCCTCTTGCCATTTCCATCCTAGCTCCACTACGGTTCTCCTGTGATATTGGATCTGCAAGGGAACACAATCCAACCAAGGTGAAAGCAATACAATGAACTCAACAAGAACCTATGTATGTGATCAAGGAATCATACAATAAAACAAGACAAGTTTTGTGGGAAAGAAACATATTGTTGTATCATATTAAAATGAAAGTGGAGATTACAACCAAAGCCTTGATGTCATAAGGTCCCCTCTCGATGGCCCTTTGCTCCAACACACATACTTGCTCCAACCCTGAATGAAGAAGATCCACAATAACTTGATGAACAAAAATGAGGCTCTCAAGCATGATCTGAAGTAGAACTCTTCATCCAATTCTTATCCTATTCAACCTTAGCCTTTTCTATGAGATATCCCTCTTTATATAGGGTGAAATAGAGATGGGTGAGGAGATTAGGATGATCCCACCAAATCAAAGAAGCGAGTAAGATCGAAACCGTTCGGAGGCCACCTCATCTTCTAGAAGATCCCCTTCTAGAACATTCGTGAAACTCGACCTTTTCTTAGCTTTTGGCATTGTCGTACCCTACGTATAGTATCACCTGCGGAGACGTTGTAGTCTAGCTTTAGAGCAGGAGGCAACGATCAAGCATCGTTTCACCCTATGTATAGTGCATCATGCGACGACCTCTCTTAATAGGGTTTTTGAGAAGAGAAAGTCAGTCACTTTCCTCATGGAGAAAGACTCTTTTTTGGGAAAATGAACACATGTTGTCAATGGATCACTCAGGTGACCAAAATAATGTGTAACAAACACTAGGGAACTGGTCCACAATGACCAAGCATCTAATCACAAGGATTAGGTGATGTAGTTCGCACACACTACCTATCTAGCCCAAGGCTAGGAAACACCTCGAACCACATAGGTTGGACCACGAGCTAAAAATTCAGGTAACTAACTAGCCATGAAGGCATGGCATCTACTGACCTTGTGTGAGGTCATGTTGACTGGTGCCACAGTCAGTACCTTTTGCATACCAGACTTTTTCACTAGAGTAGCAATTTGCGTACCGGGATTTTTCACTGCAGTAGCAGTAACTTGGTGTACTATAATTTTTCACTGGAGTAGCCATCTACGTACCGGGATTTTTCACTGGAGTAGAAGTAACTTGGCATACCAGAATTTTTCACTTGAGTAGCCATCTGCATACCAGTATTTTTCACTGGAGTAGCAGTGACTCGATGTACCATACTTTTTCACTAGAGTAGTTGTAACTTGCCCATTAATGACCACCCGTTGCTTCTGCCACATGTTGAAGTTGTTTCCCTAGATCTCAATTGTAACTCATCACTCCCTCTTATTAGGGACATCCTTCTAGACCACACCAAGATTGTCTCTAAAGTACACAAACTTCACTTTCAACAGAGGCTTAGTCAACACGTAATCTATCTGCTCATTTGTAGCGACATATTGGAGCTTCACTGCTCCCCTCTATACCATATCTCTGATATAATGGTACCTGATCTCGATGTGCTTGGACTTGTCATGGAACATTGGGTTCTCTATCAACTTCACACAATTATAGTTGTCACACCACATATAAGTCTCCTCTAACTCGAGATCAAATACCCTGCAAGCAACTTCTGAAGCCACGCCACTTTGCTGCTAGTTGAACACGTTGTTATATACTTTGCTTCGGTTTTACTGAGTGCCACACTAGTTTTATTAATGTTGAACCATGAGATCATGGTTGATCCCATATTGAAGCAACATCCAGATGTACTCTTCCGGTCTGCAACACTACCGACCCAATCTGAATCAGTAAATCCTTGTAGGCTTATCTCACGATCTGAAGCATATATGAGTCCATAATCAATTGTACCCTTCAGGTACCTTAGCACATGTTTTGTTGTAACCAAGTGAACACTTCTCGGTTCGAACATAAACTGACTCAATCTGTTCACCGCAAAACATATATATGGCCTCATGTTTGTTAAGTACATAAACGAACCAATCATCTGTCTATACATGGTGGCATCCACTATCTCTGAAGATGTATCACTCAACAACTTCATATTTTTCACCATCGGTGTAGACATGGGCTTGTAATCCATCATTTTGAATCTCTTTAGAATCTCAACAACATATTTTCCTTGGTTAACGAAAATCTCACTCAGTCTTTGTCATACCTCTAGACCTAAGAATTAATGCATCATGCCTAGGGCTTTCATCATGAACTCTGCAGCAAGCTTCCTCTTACTATCAGTGATAAGCTTCTCTTCTCCTGTTAGAAATAGGTCATCCACATACAATAGTAGTATCATTGGTCCACCAACCACAAACTTGAAGTATAATTTGGAATATGCTTTACTCTTGGTAAATCCCAAGCTCATCGGGAAGTTGTCAATTATATTGTACCATGCTCTAGGTGCTTGCTTGAATCCATACAAGGCTTTATTGAATCTGCACACATGTGTCTGACTGTCATGTGTCTCAAAACCTTGTGGTTGCTCCACATACACTTCCTCTTTTATTACACCATTTAGAAAGTTTATCTTCACGTCCATTTGGTGTACCTTCCACTTCTTTACTGCAGCTAATGCAAGTATAGCTCTAATCCAAGTGTATCTTGCCACAGAAGAAAATGTCTCCTCGTAATCTATTCCTTCTTTCCAGGAGAAACCGTGTGCAACAAACCTTGCCTTGTACTTCTCGATACTTCCATCTGTTCAATGTTTTGTTTTGTAAATCCACTTGGAACTTACAACTGTCTTCTCTTTCGGTCTCAGAACCACATCCCAAACATCATTCTTTACAATGGACCGGTACTCTTCAACCATGGCATCCTTCCATTCTTTCTTCTTTACATCTTCTTCATAACTGGTAGGCTCAGCATCAATGATGTCACTTAGCAATACCACATAGCTAGAGTAAGGTCGTGGCCTCTTGTTTTCTCTGAAGGATCCATCTGCAACACCATAATTCTCTGCATCCTGAATAATTTCCCGAGCCTAAGTTGGTCTTCTCTTCTTGGTATTCATCTCTCAGGATGAATTTGCACATATATGTGGTTCTTCTATATCATGATATTCTAGTACAACATCATCACCTATATCTGTATATGTAACTCTGGGAGCTTCAGGCTCCTCATCTGAATGATGTGGTCTCGATCTATTGAAAGTTACATCCTCATTGAAAGTGACATCTCTACTAGTCTCAATCTAACGGTGACCATGAATGTAAACTCTATATGCCTTCGATGTCTCATTATATCCAACAAATATACCCTTCTTATATGAAGGGTCCAACTTCAATCTCTTGTCCTTGGGGACATGCACATATGTTGGACAGCCAAATATCCTTAGGTGGCTGACCTCTAGCTTTTCACCTATAAACATCTCTTCTGGTGTCTTGTTCCCAAGTACTCTGGGGGGACTTTTGTTCTACACTTATACAGTGGTCCTGGTTGCCTCTGCCCATAGATGCATTGTAAATCTTGATCATGAAACATGGCCTTTATTTCTTCCATAATTGTACGGTTCTTTCTTTTTTCCACACCATTATGTTAAGGATTGTAGGGAGTAGAGAGCTCCCTCTTAATCCCAATTTCCTTACAAAATGACTTAAATTCATCTAAAGTGAATTCTCCTCCATTATCTAATCTCAAAATCTTTATTTTCTCTTCCAACAAGTTTTCAACAAGTGCCTTGAACTCTTTGAACTTGTTGAACACTTCACTTTTAGCCTTCAAAAAGTAAATCCAAGTATAAATGAAACATAGTCTACATACCTACTAAGTGAAGTGGATGACATCGCTCCACACATGTCTGAGTGTATAAGGTCCAAGGTTCCCTTGGCTTTGATATCACTACTTGGAAATTTTTTCTTCATGTTCTTTCCTTGTGCGCATCCTTTGCATATGCCTTCATGTTCCACTTGGATTTCTGGCAAACCTGTCACCATCTTGCTCACGATCAGTAATTCTTTGTAGTGTATGTGAGCAAACCTCCTATAACATAGTTCACTTGGAGTAATTGTATTATGTACTAATGCTAAAATAGAATGTCCTTTTAACGTGTATAAGCCTCCTTCTTGGACCCCAATCACTACGGCATCATCAATAGATTTTCCTTTAGGCCACATGAGGATTTCCAATGAATGAAAGCAACTCTGAATCCTTTCTCATCTAAAGATGAGATATAAAGGAGATTCTTCTTCAAACCAGGTACATACAACACATCCTTCATCTTCATAGGTTTTCTGGAGTCTAACTTGTAGGATGCTTCTCCTACTCCTTTAATGGGATATTGATATTCATCACCTAGATTCACCTTATGAGGTGAATCTTTCTGAACTAGATTTGAGAGAGATTCCTTATAATCGGTCATGTGCTTAGAAGCACCACTATCAATAATCCATGTGTCACTTCCATGAGTGAATGTACCTTTAAGAGTTGAGATCAAAACATATTATTCACTTGAGTCTTCTTCTTTGGTTTTCTTATGATCATGTTCATCATCTTTTGCGGCATGAGCATGATGTATTTTACACTTTCCTTTTCTAACCTGACCTTTGGAGTTGGGAAAATTTATGGCAATGTGTCCCATCTTCTGACAAATGAATCATTTGTAACTTGAGAAATCCTTCATGAACTTGTGATTCTTTTGTAATCCATGAGATTTATTATGTGAGTGAACTTCCTTCTTGCTCTTTCCTTTTCTAGTATGTGCTACTAGGGCTTGATTTTTTTCATCGCCTAGTTTCTCTTTTCTTGTTGACAATCTAGATTCTTCTTGAGTACAATCCTCCCATAGTCTGCTAAATCTTGTTTTCCTTCTTCTTGAAAATATGCCCTGAATGAATGATTCCCAAGATTTGGGGAGACCATTCAATGTAGTCATCACCAACTCGGCTTCTTCGATTGTGTCTCCAATGGCTTCTAGTTGTTCTTTGATCTGTGACACTATTGTGAAGTATGATTGGATAGTTTCTGAACTTTGCATCTTCACATTCTTGAGTTGTGTTCTCAAGGTCATCTTCCGGTTGATATTCTTACCTTCGTACATTCGAGATAAGGCATCAAACATTTTCTTGGGAGTTGTTAATGATGAGACATGGGGAATCAAATGATCCTTGATAGAATCAACAATTATTCTCTTCATCCTCACTAGGTTCTTTTTGTACTTTTCTTTGGCCTCATCTTCATTAGGTTCTGGAACTTCTTCTTTTACGAAATATTCTAGATCATTCTCTTCTAGAATGAGCATCACTATGTACTTCCATGCTCGGAAGTTATCAACACCTTCAAGATTCTCATCAAGCTTGGTACCGGGTGCCATCTTGTGCTTGAACAATACAATAAAGAGATAAAACTTTTCAAAGAAAGGTTTTGTACTTACCGAAGACTGTTATGCCAATGTGACCAGTTCCAGCTTCAATTCTGCAGCTGCCAAGACATCTTGAACTAGGGTTTATGAGGAAACCCTAATTTTTCAAAATATGAATTTTGGAATTCTGCTCTGAGGGATAGGTGCACCCTCCTAAGGCAGGTTCCTTAGTGGTCTTATTTTGACCAGTGTCCTTCAAAAAGTAGGTGAAAACACCTTCTAAGGTTTTGTGCAATTGCAGCACCAGTTCTAGCTTTCAAAACTTCGTCAAACTAAGATTCTAATCCCAAGGAAAGATGTGCTAGGGTTAGGAGAGTATCCCTATGGTCTTAGTTTCCCCAACGAGCTCTTCTAAACTATGCAAATGGATTCTTTCAGGCCCGCTCTGATACCATGTTAAAATTCTTCTTAAGCAGTTAAGTGTGTATAATATTCTTTAATTTTAGTATATTAAAAATAATAGTTGCATGCATAAGGATCACTGAAAGAAAGGCATCCACAATATAAACAAGATTTATCCTGGGAAACCCTCGTGGGGGAGAAAACCCAAAAATATTTCTTCAATATATATTCTTCAACAATAACAATGTCTCTCTCAAGAGAGATCTCACCAAAATAGAAGATTCACCAGAAACCCTAACCATAATATATCAGCGCACCCCTAGACCAAGATAGTCCTTCACCAAAGAACCAAAACCTTTCCTCTATTGTTGTGCCACTCTCTCATACTTTCACACTTATGTGAGAGATCGTGTTGTGTGTCTCCTCCAAATGAGGTGCCTAGACTCTTATAAATACAAGTTGTGCCCATCCATAAATTAGGTCAGTCTCGACCTGTCCACTTTATCTTTATGTTTTACATTTGATTTGTCAAGGCACAATAGGGATGACTTTTACAAAGGAACAATAGGGTCGACTTAAAAAATATAATATAATGTTATTATTTAAGGTTTTGTCTTGGTCAAATACAATATGAATATAATAATAATATCTTCTGAAGCTACTCAAACTTCAACACCTATTTCATGCACTTGGTGAATATATATATAGCTTGTTGTCCAATGGGGTAACACTCCAAAGTAATAACACCATCAGTAGCCAGGGCGCTAATGTAGTAGGTATCAAGGTTAATGTGTGTAGTTTTGGAGTGGTACATTAGATTACATGAAAGATGAATAACACTCCATTGTGGTATCTCAACTTAGTGGGTGTATTCTGAACCAACGGTCTAAGCTCAACAAGAACATGCTAGATCCAAACAACTTCTTTAGCTACTTCCTTAGTTGCCATGTAGTGTGCTTTACAAGAAGAAAGATAAAGTGTTCTAAACTTCCTACATAACCATGAAATTGGACTTAAACCAAGCTAAAATACATATCATGTAGTAGTTTGTTTGTCAAGAAAATATCTTACCCAATCAAAATTGATATAACTAACAAGTGAAATAGAAGCCTTGTGAGGGTAAAAAACATCATAGTTGACATAGTCTTGAAGATATTAGAGATTTTTTTTAGTTGTTTTCCAATTAATTTAATGAGGGTTCTACATGAACCTCAAAACTACACTGACAACAAAGGAAATACCAGGCCTATTGTGAGTCAAATAAATAAAACTATCGACAAGTTGTTAATAAAGTGTGGCATCAACGAGAGGTGATTCATGATCAGATGTTAATTTGACTCTTGTTTGAAATGATGTTGTTGAAGGATTACAATCACTCATTAAACTGAGCAAGCAAATCCACAAAATACTTAGGCTAGGAAAGGAAAATCCCATCAGTCTTATGTTAAAACTAAGGACCAAAAAAGTAATGTAAATGGCCTAAGTCTATCATTTCAAAGTTCTGGTTTAAATCATTCGTCAATTCATAGATTAGTGAAAGCATACTTCCTGTGAGAATCAAATCATCCACATAAAGAAAAATTATGAGGACATCAACTTTAAAAAATCTGACATACGAGTATGGATCAGATTGATAACACCTAAAACTACTTTTCAAGAAATTCGTATCAATTTTCTCATACCGAGACCTAGGTGTTGGTTTAAGACCATAAAAGGACTTATTCAAATTGCATACCATACTTAAAGTTTTAGAAGTGATGAAACTAGATGGTGGTTACATGTAAATGTATTCCCAAATATCACCATTTTAAAAATCCCTCTTGACATCCATTTGGTGAATTCCCCATTAAAAAGATGCAGTAAGAGAAATAAGTGTTATTATGGTTTTCATTTCAACAATTGGATTAAAGGTTTTGATGTGATCAATACCTTGTTTATGTATAAAGCCTTTGGCTACCAACCAAGCCTTATGCTTTTCATCCTGTTCATTTGTAGTGAATTTTGTCTAATATAGCCATTTACATCTGACAATATTCTTCCTTGGAGGAAGTGAAACTAAATCTCGAGTGTGACTCTTGATCAAAGAATCATATTTAGCAACCATCGTTTTCTCCCATTTAGGCTTTCCCTTAGCCTCTATATAAGTGGAAGGATCATTTTTGCCTAACCCTTTTTCCATAAGAGTAAATCTTGATCTAGTCTTGCAAGTATTGGATGGATCAAGTAATGTATTTCAAGACATAAATTTTAGGAAAGCTTCAAATTTGTACCCTTTCTAACAATCACAATTAACAGAAAGAAAATTGATTGGCATGCCTTGAACATGAAAAGCATCTTCCACTACATCGTTAGGGATATCAACATTTCCTAACTCAATTACTAAAATACTATTACCATCACCGGTTGAAATTTCCTAAGTCGAGTGTTTTTGTTTGTTGTAAGAGGTGAACAAAGAAGCATTATTAGTCATGTGATTGGTGGCACTTGAATCGATAATCCATTCAAGGGGAGGGGAGAAAGATTTACTTGGATAAATAGAATAGGCAGTGAGAGAAACCTTATTTTTCTTTAGAGGCATGTCTCTTAGATTTAGAAATTTGATTATGCATCTTGTAACAATTATTCTCAACATGGTTTGTTTTTCCATTGCACTTGCATGGTTTCCATTCTTTCTTTTGTGAAGTACCTGCATTGGTATTAATATAAAACTTGTTTAGGGTACTAGAAACATTAGGTCTTGTGCCCTTCTTAGGAACTTTGGAAGGATTCTTCTTTCCATGAGCAAAATGTGCCTTTATGATAAAATTTTACTCTAGTGACAAAATCATGCCCTATTCACAAATTAATCCTTTGCAAAATTCTTCAAATTAGGCTTTAGAGTACCCTTAGACATTTCAATCACTTGATTTCTAGTTTGGATAAATAGATCATAGATTGGATCCAATTTCTTTTCTATTAAAATGATAAGTGTTGTATCATTCTTCCTAAAATTAGCACCACAAATTACTTAATTTTTCATTGTAACTCTCTAGTTCAACAAGAAATTGTCCTTTCCTCTCAAAATATTTAGAATCTAATTCATGAATTTTCCTCTCTAGATAATAAGCAGAAACATCATCATCTTTGTCATACATTGATGCTAGTATATTCCATTCCTCTAAACAATTGTCTTCATATTCAACATGCACATATGGGTTATTAGATATCATTTATCCAATAATGCCCCTAGCTTGTTTACATCACTCTTCCCATACAACCAAATATTTTGCATATGTCAGTTTTGTGATGTCCCCATTGACCATCTACCATAGGTTCCTACCCCTAATAACATCAATTAACTTTTCATTCCATATATTATAGTTAGAACCAGTTAACATAGGAACATTGACTAACTTGTGATGCTATACAACCAAAACTTATAGGAGATTGCACATTTTCTTGGATCTAACCTCAAATATTGGATGTAAAAAATTAGGCAACTTCAAAAAAAAACCCACACAAATTGTGTTAGTGTGAGAAAGTTATGAGGTTTTGAAGTTCCCAAAATAAGGATGAAACCTACCTATTTGACAAAACTATAGATTTTGATAGACTAAAGGGAAATTTTTTAAGAAATCACTTGTAACATTGCAAAGTAGATAGAAAAATGAGCTCGACAAAAAAAATTGTACTACAAATGGGCACCTAAGTTGCAAGATAATGTTGCCACAAAATCACCTCCAATTTTAGAAGTCAAAACCCTAACGCTGAGTTAAAATTACCATCTATCAATTTTAAATCATCATGTTGGTATATTATCATAATTTCCCATTTATCAATCACTCTGACCAGTAATTGTGCAAAGTATGATTAATCAAAAGAGTGATGATATGGAAGTATCAACCACTTGTCCACTAAGTTGGCAAGTGTGCTAATAAGGAAACTAATTAAACATTGTTACCACATGAACCAAATGTGAATGGAAGAAGCATGGATCTATACAAGAGAAAGAAGACCAAATCCACAATATCATAATTGTAGCTATGATAAAATACCCTCAGAGGCTTGCATTACAAGAGTCTTCAACATATACATGCTTGAAGTCTATCGATCAATACAACCTACACATGAGGCAATAGTGAAAAGACATATGAATCACTAGTCAAAACTCTGTAAATAATGATTTAAGGTCACAAAGTTGTGGAGAGGAAGCTCGATCTAAGAAAGATGATTACAATAAGTTTTTATCACAAAAAACCAATAAACCATAGTACCAGGATGATGAGGCCATGTTAGTGTGGGCCACATACATAGGAGGATTGTCACACGAACTCCATTGGCCTCCATCGTGGACTTGTAATTTGCAGATCAATGCACAATCTAGGTGCCACAATAATTTAAAGGTATTTTGTTGGTGCCATAATCCAAGCGAGGTTATAATTTTGTGGACCTAAGTGTTGTTGCTCAAGAGAAAACCATTTGATAAACCAACAACATTCAAAAAACATGACCTAGATTGGGGGTTTGTATTCGGTTGTTATATTCTTTGCCATGAAATTCGAAGTTCGAGGTGGCTCTATAGGGTAAACTCGAAGTCGAAGAAATCGACAGCAAGTCGAAGGTCAAGGTGGATTGACTGGGTAAAGGCGAAGTCAAAGAAATCGACAGCAATTTGAAGGTCGAGATGGATCAACTAGGTAAATGACCTCTTCGACTTGTTGTTGATCTCTTCAACTTCATTTTTACTCGGTCGATCCACCTCAACCTTTGACTTGTTGTTGATTTATTTGACTTCAACTTTACCCAGTCGATCCACCTTAACCTTCGACTTGCTGTCGATTTCTTTGACTTCCACTCTACCCAGTCGATACACCTTGACCTTCAACTTTCACTGCAAAGAATATAATAACCCAACATTCTCCCACTTGTTGTCTTCTTTGTTTTGTCATTTACTTTCTTGATTAAATCTTTCTTCCTCTCTTCTACTAGGTTTAGTGTGGAAGTGTTCATCATTTCCTAACATGTGGTATCAGAGCTTGGTTTAACAACCTTGGATCTAATCCAAACCCTAAGTATAGTGAGAGTCGTAAGTCGAAAATCTTTATAGATTGTGCTTAAAGAATGGCAAGTAGTTCAAGGATAGAGATCGAAAATTTCAATGGCCATAATTTTGAGCTTTGGAAGCTTAAAATTGAAGATCTCCTTGTAGATCGAGAATAATGGGCAGTAGTCTATCCAGGTACCATTCTGACAGGTATGCCGACGGAAGAATGGGAGAAAATTGAGAGAAGGGCAAGGAGTATGATTCGACTTTGTCTTGCAAATTTGGTATTGCTAAATGTGTCAGGTGAAGATTCGGCCAATAAATTGTTGGACAAGTTGGGGAGGTTGTACTAGTCAAAATCCCTAGTAAATAAGTTTTTCCTTAGGAAGAAACTATATCTTCTAAGGATGAGTGAGGGCAATTCGGTAACTAAGCATTTAAATGCATTCAATACCATTATAAGCCAGTTATCTTCTATGGATATTAAAATCACTAAGGAGGATAAATGTGTTAGCATATTATGTTCTGGCAGACTCCTCGGATAGCTTAGTCATGGATATAGGGAGTAATTCAACCACATTAGCGCTAGAAGACATGGTTGCATCTCTATTGTCCGAAGAAATGAGAAGGAAGAACATGGAAGGATCGACCAAAGATGCATTAGTGGTGAGAGGTCGACTAGTTGATTGAGATAAAGGCAAATTCTCTGGTAGAAAGTCTAAGTCAAAGGGTATATCTAAATCCTCGGTTTAGTAGACAACAAGAAGATGTTGGAAATGCGGTAAAGTTGGGAATGACAAAAGGGACTGCAAGTCGAAGGAAATAAAAGCCAGTATAGGATCTGATGAGAAGCAGTTGACTAAGAGAAAGATGACTCCAGATAAGGGAGGCGAAGTGTACCTGGCATCGACTAGTACACAGTCAGATCAAGATGTTTAGATGATTGACTCAAGAGCATCCTATCATATGACACCACATAGATAATGGTTATGTGAATATGAACGATATGAAGGAGGAGATGTATTCTTGGGGAATGATTTGACAACCAAAATTGCCAGACGAGGAAGAGTTCGAATGACAATGCAGGATGGGAGGAGAAGAACCCTTCCAAGTGTGATACACATTCTGGGTTTAGAAAGAAACCTGATATATGTCAGCAATATGAGTGATGCAGGGGTGCACACTCTATTTCAGAAGGATATGTGCAATATGGTTAGAGGTGCGATGGTCTTAATGAAAGGAGTTTGGATTTGAACCCTATATAAGTTATTAGGGAATGTCAACTCGACTGGATGCAATGGCATCATTGTTCATGAAGTTGAATCGACTTTGACTCGGGCTAAGTCGATTCAACCCGACTCGACAAGTCCTCGACAAGATGACCTGATCATGCTATGGCATGAGATGATGGGACATATTGGAGAAAAAGGACTTCGAGTTATGCATAAAAAAGGTATGGTCGAATATTTTCCTAAATGTAATTTAGAAGTCAACTTTTGTGAACATTGTATATATGGAAAACAAAGTCAGGTGAGTTTCCCATCTGGAGCGACAAGGGCATAGGGGATTCTAGAACAAGTTCATAGTGATGTTCTTGGCCCTGTTTTAGTGCCTTCACTCGGTGGATCCATGTATTATGTCTCCTTTATAGATGATTTTTCTAGGAAGACATGGATATATTTTCTGAGGAAGAAAACAGAGGTTTTCGATAAATTCAAAGAGTTTAAATCTCTTGTAGAAAACCAGACAGATGAGAAGATTAAGGTGTTGAGAACTGACAACGGTGGTGAATTATGTGGAAAGGAATTTTATCAGTTTTGCAAGCAATGTGGCATAGCACGCAAAAATACCACATCATATACCCAACAACAAAATGGAGTTGTTGAGAGAATGAACAAAACATTGATGGACAACGCAAGGAGCATGCTCAGTGGTGTTGGGCTCACACAAGAATTTTGGATAGAGGCAGTCAACTTTGTAAAATATCTAGTGAATATGTCTCATTCGTCGGTGCTAGTTAACACGACTCCAAATGAGGTATGGTCTGGTAAGAAGCCTTCGGTTTCACTTCTCAGAATATTTGGTTGTGATGCATTTTTGCACGTTCCCAAGGAAAAGAGGAGCAAGCTCGAGAAGAAGGAAATCAAGTGTATTTTCATTGGATACAAAGAAGCAATGAAAGGATATAAGCTCTGGGATCCTGCATCAAGGAAAACAGTGTGCATTCGAGATGTGGTTTTCAGAGAAGTCGAAAGGAAGTCTGAGTATGAAGTGATGGCTCAAACAAAGAATAACCTAGAGAATGTGTGGTTTGAACTGAGGAATGAAGAAGTTGATTCAAATTAGTTGACTAAATCATATGAAGAGGTGGAACAATCGACCCCGGTTGTAAGGAGGTCAAAACGAGTAAGAAAACTAGTAGAGAGGTATAGTCTGCCCAACTTTCATTCTCCACTTTTGTTAACTGCCACTGAGCAAGAGCCCAAGTCGGTCGAGGAGGCATTCGACTCAGCAAAGGGAAAACTCTGGAAGGACACCATGGTTGAAGAGATGGAATCCTTGTATAAGAATGAGACATGGGATCTAGTCGAATTACCAAATGGAAGAAAACTTGTTGGTAACAAGTGGGTATTCAAGAACAAAATGAACATCGCAGGTCAAGTCGAGAAATTCAAAGCTTGACCGGTAGAGAAAGGATATTCCCAAGTTGAAGGAGTCTACTTCGGTGATATTTTTTCCCCTGTTGCCAAATTAACTTCAATTAGAGTAGTAATGTCTTTGGTTGCAAAATTTGACTTGGAAATAGAACATATGGATGTAAATACAACGTTCCTACATGGGGACTTGGAAGAAGAAATCTACATGAAACAACCTAAAGGATTTGTAGTAGGGGGCAAGAAAGATTTGGTGTGAAAATTGAAAAGATCCCTTTATGGTCTAAAGCAATCACCAAGGATGTGGTACCAAAATTTTGACACATACATCCTTAGCTTGGGATTTGTGAGAAACAGATTTGATCACTGCATATATTCCGAAGAAGAAGGTGGGTGTTTCATATATGTAGCATTGTATGTCAATGACATGTTGTTGACTGGAAACATCATGAACGCAATAAAGCAGCTATCCTCCAAGTTGGACATGAAGGATCTTGGTGCAATGAACTTCATTATGGGAATGGAGATCAAGAGAGATCAAGCAGCTAAAAAGATCTAGTTGAACCAAAAGAAGTATATTGAAACAATCTTGAAACATTTCAACTAGCAGGATTGCAAACTTGTGAAGGTTCCAATACCTATGGGAGAAAGGCTAACTATTGAAAAATGCCCAAGGACACATGAAGAAATAAAGGACATGACATGTGTTCCCTATGCAAGTGTTGTTGGTAGTCTAATGTATGTGATGGTCTGCACTCGACCATACATTGCCCATGCAGTGGGAGTGTTGAGTAGATACGTGTCGACACCTGGAAAGGAGTATTGGACAACTATCAAGAGAGTATTCACGTATTTGTGTGGCAGAAAAGATTATGATATATGCTACCAAGGAAAACCTGGAGGTGGCAGGGAATTAAATGTACATGGCTTTGTTGATGTCGACTAGGCTGGAGATCTGGATCGTTGAAGTTCGACTAGTGGATATGTGTTCAAGATGTTCGGTGGAGAAATGTGTTGGATGAGTAAGCGACAGGCGTTTGTATCCTTGTCAACAACAGAAGCCGAATACATGGCAGCCACTCATGGAAGCAAAGAAGCAATATGGCTGCAAAGCTTGTGTTCAGAAATCAGGTTTGAGCAGAGAGCTATGAATATAATTTGTGATAGTCAAAGCGCCATATTTATGGCAAAGAACCCAACTTATCATTCCAATACTAAGCACATTGATGTATAATGTCATTTCGTGAGAGACATGGTGGAAAGAAACAAGGTGTTGTTGGAGAAATTAGACACGCTGGAAAACATAGTAAACTATTTGACAAAGTTTGTGGGTGTTGTGAATTTCTCTTGGTGCAAAGAGGAAATGGGCATTGCTTCCCTGGATCAGTGAACAAGAGTTCAAAAATCTCTTGATTTCAGCAAAGAAGACAACAAGTGGGAGAATGTTGGGTTGTTATATTTTTTGAAGTGAAAGTCGAAGGTCAAGGTGGATCGACTGGGTAAACTCGAAGTTGAAGAAATTGACATCAAGTCGAAGGTCAAGGTGGATCGACCGGGTAAAGTCGAAGTCAAAGAAATTAGCAACAAGTCAAAGGTCGAGGTGGATCAACTGGGTAAAGATGAAGTTGAAGAAATCAACAGCAAGTAGAAGAGGTCAACTAACAAGAGGCCGATAGGCAGGCACATGGTAACCGACTGAACACCGAATGGAGTTCGACCGGTAATCGACTGGTAAACTAACTTAGATTCGAATGTAACAGAATCTCCAGATTTGTGGGATTTGTAACAAATGATCAACGAGGATCTATAACTGTTTTTGGGCAACTTTATTTAGGGTTTTACCTACTGTAGAGATTATAAATAAGGCGTGTTGTAACGTTGTAATAGCTAATATTTAGAGAAATAATTTTAGAGGTTGTTGGTCATGTAGATGTAAGCCAAATTGGCTACACGGTTGTCCTTATGTAAAGCAAGAAGGTATGATGTTGATTGTGTCTTAGGTGTAGACCAAGGTTAGGCATGTAACCTTTTATTCTGAAGGAATACGACAACAAGAGATAAAAATCCTATGTGGGTTTCCAGGGTAAAATCTATGTGTACTGTGTGTTTGCTTTGTCATTTACTTTCTTGATTAAATATTTATTCCTCTCTTCTGCTAGGTTTAGTGTGGAAGTGTTCCTCATTTCCTAACAGTTTGCATGGAGAGGAAACAATACAAGATACAACTATTGAATCCTTGATTATAGTGGGAGGTATTAGAATAGTCAACTTTGGGTACTTGATCATTAACATAATGGGATAGTGTGACATGCCAAGGATTCACCTTCAACCCTTTACATTTTGAATAGACACATACCATTAGGCTATCATAAAAGAGATCCAAGCTATTTTAAATAGACACTTACCATTGGCCCAAGACGGTTGCTTGAAGATGTCATGTTATAATTGATGGGGTAACTTGGCTCTCCAATTTCATCTACCATCTATGTTAGGGACCTAATTTCCCTAACCCCTCATATAGGTAGAATAATATGCCTTCTATGTAATAAAGGTCGACATTAGTAAATAAGGCCTATATAATAATGTGAATGAGTCTAACGTAAGAAGACTTCATAGAAGTTTATGCTTCTAGAAATATCTTTATTTATAATGTTCTTTTGAAGATAGAATTAGTATAAATATGAGTAGAAGGCGTAGGGAAGTCTTGTCTTGAGAATTATTGTAATAGAGTTGTGCTACGTTGGAGGTTCCCCCCTTGAAGAGGCAAGAGAACTTGGCTTTCTATCAATAAAGGTATCATTGTTGGTGTTATTGTTCTTTATATTTTGTTTTTTTGCTAGTGTTCGTCATAATATTATTGTTTCTACTTACTATAATACATTTGGTACCTTACAAGTGGTATCAAAGCACTTTCCTCTGCAAAAAATTTGGGACAATTTTTTTCGGGTAGAGACGTGTATTGAAGGCATATTTAAATCATAGTGATATGTCGTTCTATGGGTAAAACTGCAGTTGGGAAAGACTACACGCATAAAATACAGACAGTTCCACAGTTTACTAGAAACAAACACTTCACCTTATTGGAAACCTTTGTAACCCCTATTGGTATCGCTTCGAGTAGTACAACATCAAACAACACATGTACACCACCATCACTCCCACATACTTGTGTGTATATACGAAGTCCTCTAGATCTCCTGAAACCATATGTAGATCATCATATCAGTCACCTGACTAATATAGTGGCATCGTGAACAATACTCAAGAAGACTACTCTCTACTACCTGGGTAATCTGGTAGTATAGCTAAGGGGTACAGTCGAGCCTCCTTATTTGGTGCCCTGAGATATTTGGATGAGTACTATTGTTCGACTTTGCACGTATATCAAAGAGTTATAGCATAGGCAAGACCCTTATCTGTAGGAACCCTGAAAACCCTAACTTGGGAACATAACATAACAGAACCATAAGGGAACTTTCGTAGCACAACCCTACCTCATGCATCCAGGTTGCAAAATTCCTACACAATTTTCTATGTTAACAATTTGGACATTTTGTCACTATAGTGTTCCTCAAGCCAGAGTATAACTCTACAGGAGTAACCAAAAAAGAAGAGTATAGTGGTCCCGTCGGCACCCTTATTTGAGACCTATCCCATTGGATTCCTCTCTTCGCCTTGATCATCATGGTACCTATAAGCCTTTTTTTCCCTTGGACCCACCCACCTTTACCGACACCCTTATTTTCCACCTATCCCATTGGATTTCTCTCTTCACCCCATTCGTCGTGATACGCCTTACTTGTAACCCTTTTTTTGTGTGGACCCACCTGCCCATTTTTTCCTGTTCACAAATGGCTCTCGCCCAAAACCAAGAAATCATTACCTTGATCACCAGAAACACCCAGAAAACTGAGGACGTTAAGTGCATCAATTCCAACCTTGGCTCCCTCAATTCCTCCGTTGAGACCCTCAAGGACCAATATGCCACTGTCAACGACACACTCAACAAATTGTTGAGTCAATCCTTGAACCCTACCTCCTCTAAACAACCTTCCTATCATGAAGACACTGACTCTTCCCATTTCCAAGCCCCTCATTCCAATAACCTTCATCGTGAACTACGTCATCCCAGAATTGAGGTGAACAAAGTTAATGGCTCGTATCCCATAGGTTGGGTCATTCAAATGGAACATTACTTCTCCTTGCATGGAATTACTTATGAATTCACCAAACTTCGTTGCAGTTTCCTCTATTTGGATCTTTAATGTTGGAAATGGCGTAAAAAAATGGACCAAGGGTATGTTTCTTGGACACGGTTTGTTGTCGATCTTTATGAACTTTTTGACATCGACACCCACCATTTCACCCATTTGACCAAGTTGAAATAATCTAGCATAGTGGAATACTTTATGGCCACCTTTGAGCACTTGGATTTCAGAATGGAGGGCATGTCAGATTCCTTCTTCACGGAATGCTTTATCAATGGCCTAAAGTATGAAATATGAGTGCAGGTCCTAATGGATCACCCC